>DWDX01001816.1:0-17109 GCA_018245675.1 Agara michaeli | reverse complement strand
TTATATGTACCCATATTTGTGCAAATAAACGTCTTTGTCTTTGTCTTTGTCTTTGTCTTTGTCTTTGTCTTTGATAGTATTAGTATTATGGGGGTGTACTACACTTCTCTGCCTACCCCTTTGGGGATTACAGGCGTGATGTTAGGTTTTTTTTTAGTATTAGATTTTTTGTTTTTCATCACACCACTGATCAATGTATTGAGATTATAATATAGTACAGTAAAGTATTCATTAATGTAAGTTCTCCTTCGTCAGGCCTCCGACTGCGCTCGGGTTGGGTGGGCCTGAGCCTCGGCACCAGCGACACGTTGCTGCTGGGGCTTCAGCGGGCGGGCGCGCCGCCGGCCGGCCACGTGCTGGTGGGGCCTACCGAGCAGGCTCCCTACATGGCCCTGCTGTGCTTCGCCAATGGGTCCTTGACGCGGCAGAACCACAGGGACCGGCTCGTGGGACCCAATTGGGAGGCCTTTAACGAGCTACTGCGAGCAACAGTCAGAGGAAATAATGGATGTATGGGTGAGTTTACGAACTTCAATATATAAGATTATGCATGATTTTAAATCACCATTATGTAAATATATTGGCAGACCCTGTCGATTCTTTGGTTAGCGAGCAGGACCGGTGAGGCGGTGGTTGTGTGTTCGACAACTTTGTACAATATATTTGTATGTTTAAAATTGTCTACATAGGTATGTATATACTCGTATATTGAAATTTATCTAGGCGTGTATATAAGCCTGCTTAGCGTGATACAGGCTTTGATTAGATTGTGATGAGACGACAGAGTGTTGAGTTTCCCCTAAACATTAATATTATTGGCAATGTCGGTATGTATGTGTGTATCCAGGTATCTACTACGACACGGCGGAGATAGTGCCGCGCGCGGCCGCCGGGCGCTGGTTGCGTGACGGGGCGGGGCGCGCGGCCCGACTCGACGCGCCGCACGAGGCGCGCGCGCTGCTCGAGGGGCAGGCGCTGGCGCGGCGCGCGCACGCGCACGACCTGGACTTCCAGCTCGGTCTGTATTCCTCACGACACTCATCACTATTAGACTCATTCACGTCATGAAACAACAATTATAACACTTCATTGTATTATACGTACAATAATAGTTATATTTGGTTATATTATATACCTATTCAAAATATTTAATCGCATAATATATCTTTTACATAGACAAGTCGTCGCGGCTCGTAGCGACGGGCGGCGCGTCCGTCAACAAGGAGCTGCTGCAGATATTCGCGGACGTGTTCAACACGCCCGTCTACGTGCAGGTACTTGGATATAATTCGATATCGTTACTTTTTGTTTTTAATGTACCCTCAATTTTGATATATACGAATAATAAACTAAAACAATCTAAATCCATGTCACCTTAACATTATCGAGATTTTTGTTTTTATTTTATATGCGACTTGAAAACTACACTACCTATAGAGGTTGCATTGAAAGTCTGTTATTTTCGTGAAGATTTCCCTGCATAATGTAAATAATATTTTTTCTGTTAAAACATCTACTTCAGGGCTTCAAAAGAGTTAATCTGAGATAAGTATACTTAGTCTGTACTATAAAAGTAGAGAAAGTAAGTAGTGAGCGATCCCACAGGACGGGCACGCGAACGCGGCGCTGCTGGGCGCGGCCACGCGCGCCGCCGACGTGTACGCCGCACGCTGCGGCCTTAAACTCTACGGTATTTTTATTTATATTCTCTGTAAATTTGTTTACTTATCATTGTATATATATTCTATTAGCTATGAAAAAATCTTGGCGTGCGGTGATATTTAGTTAATATTTATTTTCATATTTATTACCTTTTCCAAGGTTCTGATCCGTCCATATCGCCGGTGGCCACGCCGTACCCGGACGCGGAGAAAATTTACGCTCCAATGTTAGAACGTTACCGCGCGATGATTGAAGAGATTCCAAAACTGAACTGAACTGAACTGAAGCCATCAAACCTCACACGCAGCGATCACAAAGCAAAACTAAGTTTAATGGGTACTGTTGTTACCTCTATGAGCCTTTTTTTCATGTGGGTAAAAGTTCTTTTATATTACCAGACAATTAAAACCCAGTACTTCAGGCACGCTTCTACGTTTCCTATCGGGCAGGATTGCAGACCAACATTTGTTTATTGTATAATAATAAAAAAATACATAATCTTTTTTCTAGCACCATCCAGAAAGAATGAACAAATGTGTGGATATCACATTACACTGTCCTTTAACTGTACCAGTTCACATACTAAAATTTGACTTCTATAGCAATGCAATATTATATTGATAATCTATCAAAGCTTACAAACATTCCCGCTACGATAGATTTAGGACTATAATGTGTAAAAACAAGAAATTCATTTATTATGAATACTAGAACAGTTGACGAATAATAAGTACACCTATCTTTTTAATGCAAATGATATATTTTGTTTAATATGCAATATTTGTACTCTTAACCAAATTTTTGACTTACTATATATATATAACTACACTACTTAATGTCTCTATGAGATAAATAACTATATTTAATGTCATTTTTGCCATTAATAATATTTCGAATTATATACTCAGTTGAAAGTTAAATATGATTGTTCGAGTTCTTGATATAAATGCATTTGAAAATAATATTTTAAAAAAAACTAGAAATAAAAAACGGGACATCCATGTATGTTCGGTTGTTGGTCTCATTTTATTTAAAATGTATTCACTAACATACTCTTGTTAAGTTTGACTCATTTGTTATTGTTTTTTTTTATTTTATATAACTCTATTTACATTCCACATAGATATAAGTTGAATAATTTATATAAATTATACATTTTAATAGTTATAAAATAAATATGGTGCTAATATGTATTGTTGCGCTTGATGTGTTTATGGTTACATTCCTAAAATTGGACTATTTTTTTAATATATCGCACGTGCTTCTCACTTTTATACATTTTAATAAAAAAGTTTAATACATTTGTCTTTATTTTTGCAATAATACCTAACAAAAATTGGTAGAACAAATCCACCTGACCGTGGAAAATACATTTTACGAATTTTTCGTAAATTCCATAAAAGGATCGAAGTATTTATATTATAACTTACATATGTCTACAATCCTTAGCCTCGCAAGAGAACGTCGGAAGTTTCCTAGCAATGAGACAGGACAGAGGGAATATCTTAATGTAATTAAAATAAATTGATCAAATACCATGCCAATTATATTTTATTTATATTTTCAAGTGAAGACAAATCAATTGCTAAAAAAATATTGTACTGACAATATGAAAACTTGAAAAAGTTACAAGTCAACATTACTTCTTTCTTCCACCTCGTTCCTTCACCTGGAGGTGCACGACGGCTCCGGGCGGCACGTTGTAGTACGCCAGTGAATTGGTGTCTTTGAAGAACAAGCCCTAGAAATATAAAATGCCTTATAGTGCATTAAAAATTTAACTGTTCCTATTAATTAATTATAAAACTATCGGAAATATGTACATTGTTTTACATAGATAATATAAAGGTACATTAAAAGTGAGCGAGTAAATAGGACAGACAATAAAATAATAAGTATGTTGAAAAGGTTTGATAGAAGTAAAATCATGAGAGCAAAGTAGAAAGACGTCTATAAGCTAAGGTAACTTGTATGATAGTAATACACATAGAGATTGAAGATATTTTAATAACTATAAGACAAAGAAAGATGTTGAAATGTAGTGGAGACAAGTCACCTCGTAGTGGAGTTTCTGTTTGGCGGTGGGCATGTTGGTGGAGCGCTGCAGGATGCTCTTCAGCTCGGAGACGGGCGTAGCCAGCGTCACCGTGACCTGCAGCGCGCGCCCGTCCAGCCGCCAGTCCGCACGGTCCGGCAGCGACGGGACCATCACCTGAACAACAACAAACGATTAGATTCAAATAACAATCACGAAGAGACGAGACAAGCCTGCATATGAAAACATATATAATCAAAAGTATTTGCTATCTTAAGTTATGTTTACAAATACTTACAAACGGCAGTATATACAAGAATATGTATATTTTAAAAGCCATTGTTTCTCAATCCTTAATTATGCAAACTCTTTTGACTACTTTCGGTAACATTGTATAATTCATTCTGTTGAGCGAAGCTCGCATTTTTCAACACTTACATTTCAATGTTAGAATTAATTGTTTGCATTGAAACTTGTTTTTTTTTTTCAATTACAATCATGGAAAAGTTTGTTCGAAAATTGTGAACGTCAAGTCTCTGCAACCCATGCGACTTACTAATATGATGAATGTAACTAAAAATACAGATTGAGAGTATTAGAATTTTGTGTGTGTATCCTTACCCAAACAGATGTGACATTATTATTACCTGTAGTGTAGTCGGCCCTGGGTGTCTAGCCAGCCAGCTATGTTCAGGTTCCAACGTATCTTCCGTTCTGGGGCGTTTGGCCGCCGGCTCCTCCTCTTCCACCACAGGTTGTGGCACGGGCGGAACTACAGGGTAACCGAAGGGAGCTCCCACTGGAGTCGGGATAAGAGGCGGCCTCGGGGCCATCGGGGGGATCACCATGAGAGGAGGAATAGGTTGGAGAAGCACAGGAGCGGGGGCAGGAGCAGGAGCGGGCGTGGGGGCAGCGGCGCGCGGCGGGGCGGGTGGGGGAGGGGGCCGAGGAGGAGCGGAGCGCTGCGCTGCTACCGGCTTTGGACCGATCTTCTCTTTCTCCTCGTCCGGTAGGAGACCCTTGACCTGTAAGAGAAGTTAGGTTCAATAAAATCTATTATAAAAGTAATCAAATAGACAGGACAGACTGTGCTTTGCATAATATTATATCCCAAATATAAGGATTAGGTTGGTATGATACTGATGCTAGAAATTATAATAGTAATAATTAGGATAATAATTGCTGGCTATATTATGGTACTGGGACAGCTCATACATGTTAATATATAAACACTAATAATACTTATAGATATACTGATTATACCCAGATAAAGAACAAATAAATGTGCTCATCACATAGATGAACCCGCAAGCTCCATTTTATCAGTCACATTCTCTAACCACTAGACCAAGAGACCAGTAGTGGGCTAAGAATGTAATGAAGTAGAGGATGAGGTCAGTCACCTTGTGTATCTGCTGGATCTGGTCCTCGAGTGTGATGTGCGCACGGGCGGCGCGCGTGGCCGCCTCCACGCTGGACGTGTGCCCGTCCCACGTCACGCGCTCGTCGCGCCGCCGCTCCTCCTCGCCGATCTTCTTACCTATGGCAGTCTCCTCGTCGCCCACGCCAAAGATATCGGTACGACGCTCAGCCAACTGAAAGTTTGTCATTCCATTAAGTATCATTACCCCAGCAATTTGGTGGAAGAGTACTCAAATGTTGAAACATTTTTGCAAGTAATTGAATATTTCAGAACTCAAGTGGTCAATCTTCAAATGATTAAACATTAAATATATATTTGAAATGTACATAAGTATTTTGCTACAGACCTGTTTAAGAGAAGCTTCGATAGCAGCGCCCGGCGCAAGAGCGTCGTCTCGATCCGTGCGTTCGGCGGCCGTACGGTCTCTCTGCTCCAGCCAGCGTGGGTCCAGGAGCCCTATGCGCACGTGGTCTGCCACCTTGTTCGCTGGAATTTTCTCTCCTGTGATGGGCGACACCAGCCATTCCTCGCTGGCCGGCGTCGGTTGCGGACGAGCGCGCTTCGGGTCGTACTTCTTAACCACCACGCGATCTGGACGAGGTGGCAACGGTGCATCTTCCCCAGTCGGCTTGGTTGACTCTGGAGGCCCTTCGTCATCGGATGACGAGCTGTCCTCTTCCATATCTTGGACGCGATTATCGTCTGGCCGCTGTTGCTGCTGTGTCCGATCCTCCATTTCGGCTAAATCGTCGTCAGATTCAGAGTCCGATTCCGACTCCAACTGCATCTCCGTATCGTCCTCATCATTGCCGTGAGTTATATCCTCGCCTCGTTCTTGTGCCAACACCCTCGCCCCTACTTCTAACGGGGTAGTTGGTGGAGGGAACTCTCCGGGTTCACCCGCAGGATAGTCCACAGTCTCCACCACTACGAAGTCGTGCCAATCGATGGAGGCGTACGCTAGTCTCTCCTTTTCGATCCTCGCCTCGTCCGCAGCTCTACGTCTAGCTTGGTGCGAGTGCCACGCAGCTCTGCTGCGCGCCTGTTCCAACACGCCGCTACGAATTTCCGCACCCAACTTGTTCACTAATTCCTTAGGTGGCAGCAAAACTTTTGTATATTGTTCAAGGAGTCTTGTGAAATACTGAAATAGAGAATGTTGTGGACGTAGGAAATCAAACTGATGGTTCCTCTCTTCCTTCTTCATGAGGTCAGTAAGGAATTGTCTTCCATTTCTCGCAACAAATTGAGCTGTTAACTTTACGATGTCCAGCTCCAGAGCCGATATAGATGGTGGATCTGCAATGAATTCGAAATCTGGGGGAGGGTCACGGGGTGGCGGGGGCTCAGCCGGTACTGCAGCTTTCAGAAGCTCTTGCTGACGTGCTGCAGTAGCGGGGGCAAGTCCTGGCCGCTGGATAGGTGGTCCGCTTGGTATGGGCCCCGATGCATCAGAACCTATAGTCAGAAAATAGACAAATATTCACACAATGTTTAAGAAAAAATGTAACTCTAGAGTCTAATAACATCAAAATTTAAGGTTCTGATAACCAACCACTTTTTGATCGCATTACTTGCTTTGAGCACATTGTTACATTTGAGGATTAATCTTATGATTACATTTGTCTGCCACTTTCATCAGACCAGAAAACAAAACAAAGAGTGTTGCTACATATCGACTGCAATAAACCATCTCACCATTTATCCATCTTCATCATATTTTTCTCAAAGAAAAAGATCTGGTAAATACAATACATTCTGATTTTGAATAATAAATAACGAAAGATCTGTTCACTTTACCTTTTCCTTCGCGTATTTCCTTCACTTTATGCTGGTAGTATGCATGGTACGGATCCCCGGAATTGAGGAAGTTGAATTTTGGGTTCCCGAGCTCATTATGTCGGATGCGAGCCTCAAACTCTGGTCCATTTCGAGCAACAAAACTTGCAGTTTTATCAACAATATCTACAGAATGTAATTCAGGAAAATACTCATCATAGTCATCATCATTTCAGACCACAGTCAATTGTTGGACATACATATCTAAGAAACATTAAGAAGTGACAGTTCTGTTTTTTTGTTTCAGCCACATTCTAATAAATTTGAAAACAACTGATTGTATCAAATAAAACAGGCATTTAATTTAATGGTTTTGATAAGTTATATTTGTAAAACTAGTAATTTGAAAACTTATAGATTCCAAATTTTCAAGTTATTCACAATACAAATTTTGTTTCCAAAACAGTCATTACCAGATTGAAATATTAATATGGTATTTATTTTGTTTCTGAACATAAATATTGGATAGTTTCCTATAATTGCATGGCTTTACTTGGTAAGCTATGACTTGGCCAAGTTCCATGGTTCTACCTGGAAAGCAACTGCTGTACTATGTTGGCAACCAAAATGTTCAACATTGCTAACAATTTTACACCACATTAGTAATTTTCACCACCACACCACATTAATAATAACAAAATTGAATTTAAGAATGATACTTCGCTAAAATAACTGTCATATTTAGGATTGACCAGAAGTATAAAGTCTGAACGTGTTGTTATTAAATAAAACTTATATACTGCTTTTCTATTTTTTTTTCCATTATCTCGTAACGTTACTTACAATTGATTTCAATAATAACAAAATTTTTAGGTTATTCCGTCTTATTGTTTCATTATAAAAGGATACTCCTGACTTCAGGCGGCGGGTAGATGATGCCGATAACCGGCGGCGGAGGCGGTAATGGCTCCTCCAGCACATCAAGCTGCCCTGGAGGGCCCATCACATCAATAGAAGGCATAACGGCTATCCAATTCTTAACACAATTTTATATTTATCTATTAGCCCATGTGTGTGACAAAATATTCCGTTATGTGCTAACAATTTTTATCAGAAATTATCAGAGTGAAATTATCAGATAATATTATTACAATTAGTCACAAATATAAGAAGACTATTACTATAATCAACATTAGCACTACAGATTATTTATTACCCATAAAGCATAAAGCCTATATGTCTATGGTATGGGTTTATAAGTCTATTACTATGAGGCAAGCAACGAAGGATAGCATATTGTCTATGGTACGCACAAAGAGTAAAGTAATACACTGTAGACTACACACAAACTACACTGTAATACACTGGGTACGCAGCAATGAGACATTTATTTCGACCATTATATTGTTCCACTGCGGGACTCGGATTTCGTCTTCATAGAGATAGTTTTAGGCCGTAGTTTAACAGGCTAAGATATTAGCGTTGTGAAAACATTGAAAATAAAAAAAGTTGAATTTTATGTTTTGAAACATGTTACAATTTATATTACTAAAATAAACATGGGGTATGTTGTACTTAAACCCTCTTTCCAGCCTTTTTTGCTCACACTATTGAACAGAGACTACTCGCATAATGAGAAGATTTCTTAGGGAATTCTATACAATACTATTCAACTGTGTATTGACAAACTTAACTAGTCATAGAATATTGTGCAGGTTTTCTCATAATGTGTTCCTTTACCATTATAGCAACCGATATTTGATTTTAAAAATACTTGTAACTCTGTAAAAACCGGAGACAGAGATAGTGCATGTAAAGAATTGTACCAAGGCCGCGTATTGATCTTTTTTTCTTTCTTGTTGCTCAACAGTATGCACTTGTAAACTACTTCGCACGCGAGTGAATGAGATTGCCGGTCTATACTTATGCACACCGACTTGCGACAAATCCCGCTGCTTTGCTTTCACTACTATCATTTAATAATAAGTGCGGACTGTACAATTTAAATTTAAATGTAATACTTGCACAACTTCAAATCTGAAGACAAAAAACAAGTTAAAGAAATGAAACGAATGCAATTTATATATTTATATAAAAATAATTCAATACACTATAATAATTTTTTTGTCATCATTGCTGTAAATATAAGAATCGTATATCCACTGAAAGAAACTGTCAAAACTTGATAAGGACCAAAAACCTAGATCAAATAGAAAACTGAAAGTGATCACAACAATGTATGTCATCAACCAAATCAACAATGCAGCGAGCAACAACCACAAAGTCGTTTGAGAACGCCATTCTTTCAAATCTTCTACTAGCTTCTGGTTTTGTGGCATGCCTAGCTCTTCACAGAAGTTATTTTTCTCCTAAAACAATATTTAACTGTTTGTTTGGTCAAAATAAGTACAGTTAACCAACGCTAATGGTACGTAAGTGACAACATTTAATATTTACGTAGTACGCTCGTTCTGATTTAATTTTTGTGGCTGTTGCAGGATCCGTCATATTCGTGTATGAGGATTATAAAGATTTTACACCAAAATCGTTATTTCATAACATTGCAGACAATAATTTTAAATAAAATATGTGATACATCAGTCAGTAATTGTCATCGTATCGTAATATTAAAAAAATATAGACTATGAATTATAAAAATATATTAATATGTTCTAGATAATGTCATTAAATAAAACACTGGTAGATTCAAAATAACTTATTTTATTTGTTTTTACATTTTATTATTTATCGTATTATGTTATAATTGATTATTATCAAACTGTGTAAGAAATACAAGAACCCTTAAATTGAATTTAATCATTTAAATAAAAGTAAATATATTCACATTTTTTAGGAATCTTATTGTAGATTAAATATAGTTTTATAAATTGTGATGAATTACAGATGTTTATAAATTTCATTTTAAATTCTTTGGTATAATGAGATACTTATCATGTGATAACAAAAATATATTAGAAAAATATTAGTTTTTACAACACGCATTGTTTTTAATCCTCATATCTAAAATCACTTATTGTAATAAAATAATGTTCAAATTCATATAATGTAATATAAAATATTAATAAGTAAAAATTATTCTCGTAAAATATTAAAATAAGCTATGACAATATATGCATAACTATATTTATTATCTGTGATAAATTTAGTTGACACCATTGATTGCCGCCAAATCGTCATGCTGTTCGATTGCCGATCGTGGTGTAATTTTCTCTCGCTCCTCATTTCCGGCCAGGTAAACTGCTAGGTGTTCCTATAATCAAATAATAGTAGTATTTACTGGGTGCAAAACGTATAGGCTTCTAGACTTGTATTTTTGTTTAAATTTTGCATAAACATTTTTATGAACTCGTTATAAAAAGAAGACATTTTTTTTATAACAATTTAGTAGCTTATTTGTATGGATTTTGGTATACATACCAGATAGCTTTTAGATGTTGCCTGCAGCAGTTGCAACAGGGCCTCCAGCTTATTGCGCCAGCCGCGGATCTCCGATAGCGCTGTTTCTACCGGCACCATCTGGTAACAAACATGAAATGGTATGCTAATTTTATTTTATTCTTGTAAGCAAAAATTATCCATATCGTAAGGGCCAAGCACATAGTGTAGGCCCCAAATTCGCCCAAAAATTAACGAATAATCTACACAACTCAAAAATATACAATGCCGCGAAATTTTTTCCATGTAATTTGTAGGTAAATGACAGCAATATTATACTATTTAAGGAAACACTCAATTCCCGGTAACTATCGAATAATTCTGACAATATCTCATTTAAAAAGTAGCATTATCTTTTATCATTCTTTCACGTATATACATCTTATAATAGGATTACGTTTTACAAAGTAGCACTTCACTTTATAAAATACAGATGCAGACAAAATGTCTAAATTTTTTATTCAGAAATATAAAGGGCTGAAAAATGATCTAAAACCGCATCAGCCAAAAATAGAGTATTTAAAAAATCCCCAAGCGGTTATTTATAAGCGACCCGAAACGAACACATGATCATGCCACATTTAGAAAAGAAGAACTATTCTGACTAGAAAGACTAGGAACTAAGATGCTGAGGTGGGTTGAAAGAGAGCGATGTAGAAGGCGCTGGAATGCTTCCTGTCGCTCCCGCGGGCGCACTACCTTGAGCAGCGCGTCCGCTGCGGCCGAGAGGTGTCTGGTCACGAGAGCTACTCCATCACGTACGTTCCTGAAATAAAAGGAAAACGTTACAAACTTTAATAAAAAAGAATGTCAATAAAACTTACTTTCGACTAATATTAATTTCTGCTACAGATAGTTTATATAACTTTAATATTAAAAACTCACTTAGGCAAATCAGTGTGTGTGTAGTTGACGAGATGAACGACTTTTCTTGCGGTTTCTCTTGAAAGCAAAACGATTAATTCTTCGAGGGTGGCGGGTCTCGCCTGGTTCTCTGGCTCTGGCTGGCTGAGGTTAGCATAGAGTTCCTTAGCCTTCTTCCAAGCAAGAGCAGGATCCGTCGCTATCTGTTTAAAATAATCCCCTTTGTAACTCTCAAAAATATTGAAATAAACTTATGTATGTCAATTTAGTCAAATAGTTAAAACCACTCATGGAAATTTTAAAAGTTGATTTAAGACATGACAAGTAATGAATTAATGTTTAAAATTTTGTGACTGCGCACAGTTTTTTTCCTAAGAATTTAATAAAACGTTTAGATTTACCGAGTCCACATACCAGTTCAGCAACATAAGCGAGGACGTGTATCTGCTCCTTAATGGCTTTGGCCTCGGCCAGCGCCTGTCTGGTGAGACGCCGCTGTAGCTTCCTGCGGAGCCGAGCGCCGTGTTGCACCGCCTGCACCGCGCGCGCCCTGCCCGACTCCCCCTCCACCCCGTCCACTGCGTCCGCGCTCGTCACTATTATCGCCACTACGATTTACGTGTGACTTAGCTGCACTACACTACATCATTGCAGGTACGTGCAGCTATATTGTTATTATGGTTTTGTATTTTTCTATCTATTGAAAACGACTATCTCAAAGTTTCAACCAATATAACTCTGAGGCACAAACAAAACTACTCTATGAACTGTCGTCAGCGGTAGCAACACGTTATTATACAGAGCTTCCATAAACTAGGCCCGTAATATATGTCTCTAGGCGTTATCTGCTGTATAGCTTGTTAAATTACTTCTGCATGCACTGGTCCTAACTACTGCATATAACTGCATCATTGCCTGACATATGGCTTATTGCTATGGCATTATATTATCTGCTTCATGGCTTTTTACTACTACATCATATAATCTGTTGTACGATTTAGTACTATTTATTTCTACTGCTATACTTAATACTACTCCTAAAATGTGATGCTACGTTTATGATTCTATTGTTATTTGAGAGGATTATGATCAAACATAATAGTAACTCTCGTAGATTTCAGTCATTTAAAGCAATATGATATTATAATATAACCTCTATAGACCGGTACCGAATGGTTAATGAGCAATTATAAGTGTTATCATTAAAACTTTATATATCGCGCATCCCAATTAAAACAATAAATACAAACAAGGTGACAAACAAAGTGAGTCATCGCTCATCGCTTCCGCTTATGTTCTTCACATTATCTCCGCATGAATGGACAGAGTCCAACTGTAGAGCCCGATACCGCTTCCAATTTGTCATCTTCAGACGGTAGATAACCCGTGACTCGTAAACTTACCGAGCTTTCGGTGTCTAGACAATGAGACCTTCGGAACCAATGTGGTTCTTAATACCTTGCAATATAAGCTGGCAGCAAACTAATTATTGGTATTATAAATGCAGAGGAATATTACCAGCCTCACTACAAGGTAAATATGTAGTGGTCTAGACGTAATGTGCTGGAGTTCAGGGGTACCGACTCAATAGATAACTTTCAGAATAGGTACAGACAACGGCATTTTAATTACAAACATATTATACATGGAAAATTAGTAATATCTTTATACCTAATTAATCCATACTAATAAAGTCTGAATGTACTACTATCTGATACCTTTTTACTTTATAACCGATGAAGTTTCATGTGGAGAGACGGTTCTTATTTTAAAGGAGAAGAAGGACTGTTTTATCCAATAAAGTTTTTTGCGGCATAATTTTTTCTGGCCTACGCACTACTTTTCATAACAAAAGTAATATTTTGCTCGCCAATTGAATACTTGGAACTGACAAGAAACTCTCGAAATACAGATGTGCGGAATGTCTTAAGTAGTCGTAGTGTAGGTATAAAAGATGAAGTTTATAACAGAAGATGAATCTTACCATCGGCGGCGTCCTGGTAATCGGGCGGCAGGTACTTGTCGACGTACTTGTCGGCGGTGGTGAGCGCTCGGTCAAGCGCTGTGACCGTGACCGCGGTCACGCGCGAGTCCAGCACGGCCGAGCCCAATTGCTTCACGGAATCCGCCCGACGCAGCATGTACTGACGTGTCTCAGAATACATCTGTGAATATATTCATACTTTTTAGTAAATTTTAAGATAGGCCTCGAAAAATTGACATAATAAATATATTGGTTAATTTATGGTATTGGTAAGGCCTGATGGGATTGGAATCGAAGGACCTTTTTATTTTGAAATAGGCTTGCTTATGACTACGAGTTCACTCGATAGCAAGTGAGGTGTAGGTAAAAAGTAAATACACATAGGTCGATAATTATCAGAGCTACACGTGCTAATTTTTGCTTGTAATCATAGTACTACCATAAAAGAAGCGCTTATATTACACTTACAGCCTGTGGTGGCAGATAGATGGACGGCACCCGCTTTTCGACGACGTCCAGTGACATACAGAGAAACTTGTCCAGCTGGTGGATAGGAGTCTCCAGTAACTGCATAGCAGGCATTGCGAGCTGAACTCCAGTAGCGAGGGACTTTTCACCCATAGTTAGGTACCAGCGGAAGAGTGGGTTGGATTCCTATTGGACAGATTAAAAAAAAATTCATGTGTAACGATATATTTTGCTTTCAATTCTTTGAAAAAGAAAATTGTAATAACGACCAAGATATGGATGTAGTTTTGACTCCTTTTGGTAATATCCAGAATCAGTGTCATGTGTTGAAAAATAGTTTCTATATACTTAAAGCCTAGCGTGCCTACATACTTCACTCGCTTACCCTTATTTTCGAGTAGATTTTTTCAGTAACTTCGATGCTAGATTCGACGATGGGTATCGCGGTGACCCTCGATATGACCTCCATTTTCGGCAACACTGGCTTCTTTACAACGGTCACTGCATATTATAATCACAGTATAAGTTATTTTCTCGATCCTTACGCAGATATTATATTTGTTATTTTACTTACGTTATTGGTATTTAAAGCCAAAATAAGTATGGATGTCAAGCAATTGTATGGTATTTCCAAAGAAGACATTTTCGGAAGGAAAGTCATAGTTAAAACTGCATTTACAATTTTTTTATAGGTGGGTAGACTTGAGATTTGCGTACATCGACTTCACAAACTGAATGTAAACATTCTATATATTTAGCACGGGAAAGTATGCTTGAGTGTCTATCAGTGCAGCGTATATTTCATTAATTTTTCTACCTAAGCTATTTCAGAAAAAACGTCAATTTTACGTCTCGCATAATTCTCCCGAATTCCTCAAGCGAAGAATTCTACCTCGCCAGTGATTTCGTCATAAATGCAGAAACAGTTAATAATTACAAAAAAACGTCGACTAAAATATATAAACATATATAGATGGCCTAATAAACATTAAATTATTGGATTGTTCACGTATGTTTATTTAAATTACTAAAAATAATGTTAAAAGGTGATGATTCTTAAAAGTAGTGCATAATCTCAATACATTTCAGTGAACTTTTATGACCTAACATTTATGACTGCGTGATAATATTCTGCTTATTATTGAATAGGTACGTAGCGAATGTTATTTTCGATCGTTTATAGCTTGCGTGCTCTGATAGCTGATGTAATAAACAATAACTTATAATTGGGTGCAGTACAGATACGAACAGAGTATGAAAAATACTTATGCTTTTTGAATATTTAGACCTAACGTAACGTCTTCTACATTCATCACTCTCTTCATTTAATCTTTTGACGTGACGGTATGATAATAACAGAGCTGTAAGTATACTTTTTACTTTTGTACTTTGACTAATACATTCACAATGTGTTTTCAAATTCAAACTTTTGATTCAAAAGATTCAATTGCTACCACACAGTTGAAGCAGTATTTGCCATTTTTAATTAGTAATTAAACGGAATGATTGCTATTACCCTTCGGCGGTGGTCCTTGGCTTTGACTGACGGCCTGCAAATACGCTTCGGCTTTCTTTGCTATTGAACCTTTCGTCTTTTTATTAACTCCGACAGTACAAGTGCCGTTGAAACTCTTTTTAAAAACGTCTCCATTTCCCGCCATCGTAGTTGTCACTGTGATGTGCGCGCGATACTCTAACATTCGATTTTTAAATTTATTTTTAATTTTGTGTACAGTGCGACAGTACAGCAATTTTCACGGTCCGTAATCAACTAAATTGGACACGGCTTGTCGTTTTAATTTATTTACTCAAAGGTTATCTATCGGTTTAAAAATATTGAAACTGTATTAATATTATGTAGGTACATTTGGGTACAAACTACGAAATTATGTCATCTCTAAAATTAAATATGACATTGTAAATATTTTCGACGTAGGACCATTATGTTACATACGGACAAACAAATGTAAACAAATTATTAAGTTATTCACAAATCTTAATAAAATTGTAGTATTATTCAGCTAACTTTAGATATTAAATTTTAAACTTGTTACGGTTTTATTTTTCTATATTTCATATTTACATTTACTTGTGAGGGATGCCGGCTCGTTTGCTATTTCAAATAAAAAGTATCATCGCAAAGTAATACCTTTATAAAATGACAAATAAACTCTCAGTTTGGGTTGAGTGATCACACATTAAGGTTTATAGTAATCCTAGACATATTTAGAGTGGACAGTATGGAAACAAAACTGAATGGATTAATGAGCAAATACTACTTTTGATATCGTAATGGAAAATAAACAACGCTTTCGAACCGGATCCGTCCGTTTTTATCTGTTCGGACTTTACACCCGCATCAATTGGGACGTTACGAGTGAAAGCACTCGTAATGCAGTTTGTATATCACAAAGATAACAGTTATGTGCGTGACCACCGATCAGCAGACCACCCAGGTCTAGAAAATGTATTAACGTAGCTGCAAAATGAGCGCAGTACAATTGACGAATTAAATAGATAACCTACTACCTACTGACTAAAAAGCTCTAACGAAGCTGTTTTTCGAGCTAAGCTACCTAGTTTCTGATCGGTTGGCAATGTGCGTGCCATCACAGGATATACACAAGATAAAAACGGTAGATGAGTGATAAAGATAAAAGTATCTTATCTATAAACCCCTCAAAATAAACAAAACAAGTTTTAACATTACTTAGTCTGCAATCATACAATATAAAAGCGAACTTAGTCCATTAATGTCAATAAAGATTATGGAGAATGTCATTTGACATCTGTTATTTTATCTTCTCACGAGAGTGCAAGGAAATTAATAGGCACGTAGACTTTGACCCGGCTATCGATCTGACTTCAATTGCTGTTTGACTTAAACTAAAGCATTGCGCGCACGGCAAGGCAACCATTACCTGGTAACTGATATATTTTTTCTCATGCTGTCATTATTCATTATGCGAAAACTTGTATTCCATGAATGACATGTCGATGTCTATGACCATAGTGGTGGTTAGACCCTGAATGCTAAATTATCTAAATTGGTGGTTTTGGGTTCGATTTCCACCCAGAAAAAACATTTGGTCGATTAACACAATTATTGGTTCTACATTAGTAGATAATAGTAAAATATGAAAATTCCCACATCTTCAGCATAGAATGTAAGGAACCTGTGTGGAATCTTGTTCACACGCACGCAAGCAAAAGGCATCCAAAGATAGATATACTTGCCCAGTAATAAGAGAAGAATAACCAGCAGTAATAGTAGAATAACCATATCTACACTAATACTATAAAGAGGAATACTTTGTTTGTATGTTTGTTTGTAATGAATAGGCTCAAAAACTACTAGACTGATTTTAAAAATTCTTTCACCATTCGAAAGCTACATTATCCACGAGTAACATAGGCTATATTTTATTTTGGATTTTT
>DWDX01001815.1:0-17113 GCA_018245675.1 Agara michaeli | reverse complement strand
GCTGTACATTTTTCATACAATTTTTTACCATTTACCGTACGATTACTTCGTCGCTAGAGGTTCGTGCTAGGGCTACTAGTAAGTTAATATACGGTTATATATCTTAGTGAAATTGATTTAACTAACGAATTTTCTTCATCGAGTGTGAATTATTTTAATTTAATATGCGTCCGCCCTGAACTAACCTTAAGGTTAGTTATTTAGTTTCTTATACTTAATAATTTAAATAAGAACTATGGATTTTGCTTTTGAGTGCTTCAATTTTTCTGAATTTCATGAAAATTCCTATTATTTTTAATCAAATGAAACTCGGTCAATTCATCATCCCGCATACATTGAAAGCACAGGAAAAATAGGAGATAGGTGACAAATAGGGATTCCCGAAGATCGTATTATGTCGTAACCGGATGTAACCAGATATTGCCGGATAATGACACGCCCGGGTAAGGAATGACGGGCCCTTTACTGCGATAATGAAATGTGAGAATGCTGTTCATATCGAAGGTATTTATTTTTGCGAAAAAAGCAATATTTTCGATGTTGAATGAGCACACGGAATTAAATACCCTTGTTTTTTTCTGTTGTTACATTTGTTATAAATACTTGGAATTACTGACTTATTGAATATTCAAAATGATAATTTTAAATGATGCTGACAATACATTTAGATAAAAATCATTATAATAGTTATTGTATGTAATTATAGATGGCACAAGTAGGCATTGATTATTTCATAAAGCGAGATTCTTGTGTAATTCAAATGTTTAAAAATCAATCACTACTCACGAAAATACTGGCTGCAGACATGGAGGCCTGCAACAAACCCCATCACGCCACTCAATACGGATTGGCGTAGATAAGTATGTATTCGATGTTACGATCAAGTTTTTAAAGTTTTCGACGATGTTTAATGCAAGTTGCATATTGTCATGTAGTCGGAGCGTTTGAAACATTTTTCCATTGCCTGTGATTTGCTAGTTTAGTTTCTTTAGAGTATCTATCCGGTTTGCTGTGAATGCAACCTTAAGAGCCTCCTGACAAGCCACGCGTGCGACACTCAAGACGGAACAAGCGCCTCACGCACAAACAATAAGGCTTTCAGTGTGACTGATATAAAAAGATAGTTTTATACAATTGACAATTGACTTTGAAATAAAAAATGTACAACCTGTAATGTGAGTTGTAACGTCTATTTGTATAATTATTGCAAATAAACTAGACTGCCTCGTTGGTCGGGCGGTTGCTAGCGCGACTGCCGATCGGGAGATCCTGGGTTCAAATTCCGGGTTGGGTACTATTGGATTTTTCTAATTTAGAATTTCTAGTAGTGACTCAGAGTCTGGATGTGTGCCTGGTGCATGGCAATAGGCTCACCACCTATTCCATTGTGGCACTTAATCGTAACTGGTGAAATGTGGAGGGTGTACTACACTCCTCTGCCTACCGTTAGGGGATTACAGGCGTGATGTTACTTATTATTATTAGTTATGTGTATCCATTTTTAAAAACCAAAATCAAATTCATGTTTTCGCATTGCCGCGATCGACTTGACTAATGGTCACGATCGCGATTGACCGGTTGGTCATTAACAAAGGAAGGTTACACGTCCTTGTATGAATTCCAAAAATGATATAGTAAGTAATACTATTATAATCCTAATAGTCGATTCCTATAGTCTTAGGGAACGTCTGTTCATCTCCATCTCATTCAAGTCACTTTGTAATGGTTACATTCCATATGCATTCACTGACAAAGACAAAGACAAAGACATTTATTTGCACAAATATGGGTACATATAAATATGTTACGAGTCTATTACTTCAAGCCATATTTTGCCTTTTATGGCGTACAAATAAGAATAAAGATTCGATACTGATTCGAGACATTTGAGTGTTTCAGTCAGACATTAATTATTGTTTTAATGTAACATGTGAGGATAGTTATCATCAAATAGTAGCAAAGTCTTGCTCAATGCTAAAAGTAACGTACATATGTACCTTACAGATTATCAGATTAAAATCAGATAACACTCGAAAGTCAGTCAACTGTTATCGTGTCGCTGTGCATTAGGAGTGTGTGAAATGAAAACATTGGGACTGTAATGTACAGTATGGGACATTTGAAGCTGCCTGTCCTATTTTCTCAATCAATTATGTCCCATTTAGAGTGCTATTGAATAAAATAGCAAATTTGAATCGCTTTGTAAAAAATGCTTATGAAATCATTATGACTTCAGCTCAATAAATTAAGAAACTTTCAACAATCTTTGTAAATGGCATATTGTACTGCATTTTGACCCCATTGTATATATTATAATGCTGCATCTCAGGCTATCACATTTCATACAGACTATAAATACAATATACTGGGGAGGCAGCTTCAATGGAATAACATTCAATATTCACTGCATTGGCATGAGTGGTAGAGGAACCTGAAAGTTTGGACTACATTGGTTTTTTAAAAGAATCAGATAGTCACATAATGGGACTCTTTAGAAAACGCAACATCGATTATGTACGTCTTTTATCAAGAAATAGCTTTCTCCGACGACATAATAACCTGCTTATTTAAAACAGGACGACGACTTTGGTCTGGACATCGAGGCGGAGGGCGACAGCGACTTCGCCCTTAGCGCGGTGTCATCCACCAAGAAATCGCGCAAGGGTCGCGGCAGCAAACACAACACATCTGCGCCGGCCTCCGATTCTGGATCTGGTAAGGAGCAGGGGGAGGAATTTCAATAACTGGGGACAATTCCACACACGGCTATATGATTCCTAATGTGGAATCATAGAATGCCTGTCTTATGGTAATTGGACAGCTGATAAAAAAAAAATTGTTCTACTACTAGGCATTTAATATCAATTTTACTTCTAAATTATCCAGGAACACACAATTGTACAACATATTGCATATGTGCTGATGATAAGATACATTTATTTATTTATTTATTTAGGTTATCAATGCTACTTTAAAGCAAACTGATATTCACAAGTAACAGTATTTACTTATGTTACTCTATCTATGATTTTAAAATGCTTAGATAGATACATGTAGTTGACATGTAGAGAATACCATTATGTTTTCTCACTGTCATATATCTTATTATAAGATTATTAATCCTAATCTAACTTTGAAACACTGAAATATAAGTGAAAACTTCAAAACTCATAATAGAAATTCAAACCTGAGAATTATATCTTGTAATGAATACTGTAACTTGATACTTAGCATATTTTGATGAAGGTTGAAAGGACAATGACCTTACAAATGTATGAGATCATGCACTTGATATGATAAAAGGAACTATAATAATTCACTTATGATTAATCACTTGATTTGTTAACCCACCTTGACATATATAGATACATTGTAGATGTTTAGTTCATTGTATTGGTTAATTATATATCAAGGGTATTCCGAAGATATCGATGTTTGAATACAATAACGGTGATAGTCTAGTGGCTTAGGTCTCAGTCTCCCATTCGGCGGGTGCAGGGTTCAAATGCAATATTAAGTGTACAAGGTTCAAATGTGTTTTTAAAATCAAACGGCATCAATATAACAGTGAAGTTTTACTCTGTTCTCTGAAGTGTATGATGTCGGTCATCCTGTACCTGGCCAGCGTGGTGGACTAGGCCTTAAATCTTTGCTTTGAATATCTATAGATATCAATGTCTTTCAACATGTCACATGCCGGAAGGATTATGCTTACAATTCACTCCATTGAGATTGTAAATATTTCAATGGTGTGTGAGTTAAAAAAAAAATGCAAACAAAATCATGAAAGTAAGAATTGACGTAACAACTATTATTTAATATAATTTTCTGTAGGTATGCCGACGGTGGATGAAGTGTGTTCTTCATTTGGCCTGACCGATGTAGAAGTTATATACAGTGATGCTGACTTGGAAAATTTGACTTCGTACAAGCTTTTCCAGCAGCATGTCAGACCGCTACTTGTAAAGGAAAATCCAAAGGTATCGTACTAATTAATATGTTTCAACTTGTCTTGATGCATTAATTTTGGTACAATTGTATGTAACTTTATTCGGTTGGAAGTTCATTTACATTGATGAGAATCAAAGTAAAATCTGGGAAAATCACATTGTTTGATAGTTTCACTACTATGCAAATCAAGGTGACAATTTTTACTGGAATTATAATTTTACAGATCCCTGTATCAAAGTTGATGATGCTAGTGGCCGCCAAGTGGCGCTTGTTCTGTGAGACTAATCCACACCTGGGCGGTGGCGGGTCTCAGAATATGGGCTCCGAGGAAAACACAAATACATCAAACGCCTCTGACTACACGCCCAAGCGACCGGCACGTGCTTCAAAGGAATCTAAGGTATGGATGGAGATTGCATTCTCTCAACTCATTTAAACTAATAACATTGTGCAGGATATTATGTGTTTATAAAATCATTATTTAAATTTAATGATGCTAAAATAACGTTATAATGGCGATTTAGTTAGATACTGGGGAACTACAATGTTTTTTTTGTGGCCCATCATTAGTTGCAGTGATCTCTTAAAGAACATTGTCTGCATCCAAGTTTCCTACGACTTCAACATAGAATATAAATATAAAACGATTGCAGGCAGCAGAAGAAGCGACCGACGAGCCAGAAGAAGAGGATGAGGAAGATGGGAGCGACGAGGGCGCGCCGGCGCCTCGCAAGCGCGGCCGCCGCCCCAAGCAGCCCGGCGCCACGTCGCGCGCCAAGCCCGGCCGCAAGCCTAAGGTGCCCACACTCAAGATCAAGTTCAGCAAGCGCAAGAGGACCAGCAGTGTATGTGTAATCCCTTTACATATCCACATTACGAGTCTATCAATCTGCCCTTGTTCCTTGTAGTATACTATGACCCTTTAACTTTTTTCTTATGTGAGGACACTCATGTCCAGCCGTGGAGCAATATAAGGGTTGAAAAAATACTCCATTATTGAATTCCACTTTTAACTGATTTTCCCATTTTATAAAATAATAATTGAATTCTACTCTAAAATTACTTTCTGAGAGCGATTTCATACTTCTCACTTCGTATATTACAAATGCTCTAAATAACTAAATCTTTATAATTTGACAAGTTCTGTTCCGTTGCTGTATATTTTTTTATATCATTACACACATATATCCTTAGGAAGAAGACCAAGATGGAAGTGCCGGTGCGAACACAGACTCGGATGCAGAATTTGAACAAATGTTAGCCGAGGCAGACACACAACGACCAACCAGTGCCGGAATCGAAGAGACTGTTCCACAGAAGGAAGAAGATCCTAATCTTCCAGTACGTATAAGTAATTTATTATTTAATTTAGTCTTCTGGTTAAAAGAAAAAACAAACAAAATTGTGCCTGAATTTGTATACACACTTAATGACGTTAATTAAAGTGGCTCAAATATAAATTAATCGTTAATGAATTTTTTTACAGCCACAGCCAAAAAAGAAGGCAAAAACCAAGATTGGTAACAAGAGTAAAAAGAAGAAGAAAATGAAAACCACAAACAAGTTCCCCGACGGTGCTGAGGGGGAACACGAACACCAGGATTATTGTGAGGTATGGACAATGAATTTTATTGGGAACCCTATGTTTATGATCTACTGAAAATTACTGTTAAATATTAGTATGTATTCATCGCATGACTCAAACTTGTCCAACACTTTGAAGTATGGAGATAAATCGTACAGTGCCAATTTTAAAACCACAAAACTCCTATAGAAATCCACATCTGTGTGTGTGTGTGTGTGATACATACTTTTATCGTATTAAGTAGCGCAAACCTTTTTTACAGAATTAAGTGTGTGTTAAAAATACAATGATTACCTAAAATCTGCAGGTGTGTCAACAAGGCGGCGAGATCATTCTGTGCGATACTTGCCCACGCGCTTACCACTTGGTGTGCCTGGAGCCCGAGCTCGAGGAGACACCCGAGGGCCGCTGGTCGTGTCCGCACTGCGAGGCCGAGGGCAACCAGGATCAGGACGACGATGATGAGCACCAGGAATTCTGCAGGTTAGACCAATTGCACGCCACTAGGAAGAAAAATAGATATGGTACATTTTGTGTTTGCCGTTACGGGAATTCTACTACTGACCCACCAAGATTGAGTTATAGCAGATTCATGAAACAAAGTTTTAATGTGATTGAATGGTAGAGCACGACGAGATATACCTAGACGTACATACTTTAATCAATCAATTTAATCAAATCGGAGACATATTTCAACAAGGTCAGGTCAAGAGTACTCTGATGACTGATGAAAGTAGAAGAGATTGAGAGGTGTAACAAGTTTGTTGGAACCACAGCTGGTGGAAATCCTTAATCTCTGCTTATCCTCATGGGTGTTAGGTGTGACTGCATGTATGTACATATTAAGACTGATAAACTGTCAGCAATATAGTGAGTTTTATTGCTATAAGAATAAGGGTGCTATTTATAAATCCTGTGAAACCAGATGGACATTTATGCTGCATATAAATTGCCCATCTCGTAAAGCTTTAATGTATGTATATGTTATAATGCAAATTTTTTAAAATTCCATTAGGATATGTAAGGACGGTGGTGAGTTGCTATGTTGCGATTCATGTCCGTCGGCCTATCATCGCTTTTGTCTAAACCCACCGCTCGAGGAAGTGCCCGATGGGGAGTGGAAGTGTCCGAGATGTAGTGTAAGTAGTAACATGCTTTAACTGTAATCCACGATTTTATCGCTATTCTTATAGCCTCGGTCGCTATTGATATATCGGTCGGTATATTGATTCAGTAAAATAGTTTAATTTCATTATTTTTAGAACTGGGGCTATGTGTTTTTTACTTTAGTCGCTGTCTTTATAAAAGAAACATTTACCATTATTTCACACACGTTGGTTGGTTTTTGTTAAAAACAACTTTGTTCATTTCAGTGTCCGCCCCTGGACGGCAAGGTGGCCAAGATCTTGACGTGGCGGTGGAAAGAACAATCGGGCAAGTCGAAAGCGCCGCGTTCGCGGGAATTTTTCGTCAAATGGCACGAGCGGTCGTACTGGCACTGCAGCTGGATCTCCGAAATACAGGTCATTCAGTATACATTTGTTACATTGGCAATTGTTGCATATTGTGACAGTCGACCATTGAACAATTGTTAAAAACCTTTACTGGCCTCGTGGTCGAGTGGCTGGAGACCTTCACTCCAAAACTGGAAGTTATGGTTTTGCTTCCCATCCAGGACAAACACTTGTGTGATGAGTGCATTTGTTTGTTCTGTTCTTGGTCATAATAAAAATATCTATATAAGTATTATATCATATGTATGTTATTCAGCTGTTTGGTTACCATACCACAGGCATTCAATTGCCTAATTTGGAATCGGATAGCCGTGTGTGGAAATGTTCCCAGTTATGTTATATTTGCTATCGAGTTACCTAAATATCCACATTCATACACAATAGCTCTGGATGATTAGATAGATACTTAGCAATTAGTTGAGTGAAGTTAAAGTATGCAATAGTGCAATAAAGTTATGCGTGTTTCAGTTGGACGTGTTTCACCCGCTGATGTACCGTTACTACATGCGTAAGTCGGATCCCGAGGAGCCACCCAAGCTGGACGAACCTATAGAGGAGCGCGAGAGTCGGAAGCGACTCAAGAACAAGCACCATCAGGACCAGGACCCCGATGAGAAAGCTCTAGAAGAGAAATATTATAGGTAACTGCTATAACTATTTTCATGTGTAGTACAATTTGAATCTGTATCACTGTTACTAACTTGACATCTTTAAACTTCGAAACAAATTGTATTGAAATATAATCAGAATTACACATAACTGCCATGCGGTTCCTGTACATTTCTATGTGATGTGAGGTTTCTAATTACGAGTATTGAACCTGTACAATCTTTATTTTTCTGTTCTCTAATGGTAAAACACCATTATTAATGTGTTCCTGAATTGTTTCCACTTCAGATACGGCGTGAAACCGGAATGGTTGATCGTGCACCGCGTTATCAACCACCGCACGTCGCGCGACGGCACCACGTACTACCTGGTGAAGTGGCGCGACCTGTCCTACGACCAGGCCACCTGGGAGTCCGAGCACGAGGACATCGCCGGGCTCAAGGCCGCCATCGAATATTATCAGGTGATAATTATGAGATATTAAGTTGAAAAACATGTGCAATCTTCAATTAATGTTGGGCAAAGTGGAAGTAGAGAGGGAACAGGGTGGGCAGAGTTGTCGAGCAATCTTGAGCATGCTCCCATTACATTGGAGTTATAGAGTTCGTGATGTGTGACTTGATGAGTTTCATGAATTTAAATATTGTTTACAGGATATGCGGGCTTATGTCACTTCAGAAGGTAAAACTAAGGGAAGCAAGGGAAAGAAGACTGGCCGCAAGAACAAAAATAAGGATATCATTGACGACGATGAGAGCAGCAGTGGCTTACAGATGAAACCTAGAAAATACAATCCACCGGCAGATCGACCCACTACGAACTTGAATAAGAAATACGAAGATCAACCGCCGTTCGTTTACGAAACTGGAATGCAGCTGCACCCGTATCAGTTGGAGGGTCTCAATTGGCTGCGGTACTCCTGGGGACAAGGCATCGATACAATTCTAGCTGATGAGATGGGTCTCGGAAAAACCATCCAAACGGTCACATTCCTGTATTCACTATTCAAGGAAGGTCATTGCAAAGGTCCATTTTTAGTCTCCGTCCCCCTTTCTACTATCATAAATTGGGAGAGAGAATTCGAACTGTGGGCGCCTGATTTGTACTGCATTACATATGTTGGTGATAAGGACTCCAGAGCGGTTATAAGAGAGAATGAACTGACTTTTGACGACGGAGGCAATAGAGGAGGTCGACCTTCGAAAATAAAGTCTCAAGTGAAATTCAATGTGCTTCTTACGTCGTATGAGTTGATTTCTATTGACTCCACTTGCTTAGGTTCAATAGAATGGGCGGTGCTAGTCGTAGACGAAGCGCATAGATTAAAGAGTAATCAATCGAAATTCTTCAGGTTGCTCGCCGGCTATCACATCAATTATAAATTGCTTTTGACAGGCACACCCTTACAGAACAATCTCGAGGAGTTATTCCATCTTCTCAATTTCTTGAACAAGGATAAGTTTAATGATCTTGCTGCTTTCCAAAACGAATTCGCCGATGTCTCGAAGGAGGAACAAGTTAAGAGGTTACATGAAATGTTGGGACCGCACATGCTGCGGCGTCTGAAGGCTGACGTACTCAAAAACATGCCTACCAAATCGGAGTTTATCGTTCGTGTTGAACTGTCGCCCATGCAGAAAAAGTATTATAAGTATATATTAACGAGAAATTACGAGGCTCTCAATCCTAAGAGCGGCGGTCAGACGGTTTCGTTGCTCAACGTCATGATGGACTTGAAGAAGTGTTGCAACCACCCGTACTTGTTCCCTGTGGCCGCGGAAGAAGCTCCGCTAGGTCCGCATGGAAATTACGAGACGCAGGCCTTGATAAAGGCCTCAGGTAAACTCGTTTTAATGTCAAAAATGTTGAAGCAGCTCAAAGAACAAGGTCACAGAGTTTTAATATTTTCACAAATGACAAAAATGTTGGACATCCTCGAGGATTTCTTGGAAGGAGAGGGTTATAAATACGAGAGGATCGACGGCGGTATTACTGGTACAATACGTCAAGAAGCTATCGATAGGTTTAATGCACCAGGAGCTCAACAGTTTGTCTTCTTATTGTCGACGAGAGCTGGTGGTCTAGGTATTAACTTGGCGACCGCGGATACGGTTATCATATACGACTCTGACTGGAATCCTCACAACGACATTCAGGCGTTTTCGCGGGCGCATCGTATCGGTCAAGCTAATAAAGTAATGATCTACCGTTTTGTAACTCGCAACAGTGTAGAAGAGAGAGTTACACAGGTCGCAAAAAGAAAGATGATGTTGACTCATCTGGTTGTACGTCCAGGTATGGGTGGAAAAGGTGCGAATTTCACAAAGCAAGAATTGGATGACATTTTGAGATTCGGTACCGAAGAACTGTTCAAGGAGGAGGAAGGTAAGGAAGAAGCCATACATTATGACGATAAGGCTGTCGGTGAATTACTAGATAGATCGAAGGAGGGTATAGAGCAAAAGGAATCTTGGGCCAACGAATATCTCAGTTCATTCAAAGTCGCCAGTTATTCCACGAAGGAAGGCGATGGCGACGAGGAGGTCGATACTGAGATCATTAAACAGGAAGCGGAAAATACAGATCCCGCTTACTGGATTAAATTGCTCAGGCACCATTATGAACAACATCAAGAAGATCAGGCTAGAACACTCGGCAAAGGCAAAAGAGTACGTAAACAGGTCAATTACAACGACGGCAGTGTTGCACAAACCGAAAACAGAGAAGACTCGACTTGGCAAGAGAATGGTTCGGATTACAATTCTGATTTCTCACAAGGCAGCGAGGATGACAAAGAAGACGATGATTTCGATGAGAAGAACGATAATGGCGATCTTCTCAGCCGGAGGAGCAAGAGGCGTCTCGAGAGACGCGAAGAACGAGATAGGCCGCTGCCACCTCTCCTCGCCAGGGTCGGTGGTAACATGGAAGTCCTCGGTTTTAATGCTAGGCAAAGGAAGTCGTTCCTCAACGCGATCATGCGGTACGGCATGCCACCTCAGGACGCGTTCAATTCGCAATGGTTAGTGAGAGATCTTCGGGGTAAATCGGAACGGAACTTTAAAGCATACGTCAGTCTCTTCATGCGCCATCTCTGTGAACCCGGTGCCGATAACGCGGAAACGTTCGCTGATGGCGTACCCAGGGAAGGACTCTCTAGGCAACATGTTCTTACGCGAATCGGTGTAATGAGTTTAATCAGAAAGAAGGTACAAGAATTCGAACACATCAATGGCTATTATAGTATGCCAGAGTTGATACGTAAGCCAGTAGAACCAGTGAAAATAGCGGGTGCGGCCGGAGAGAGCGCTGCTCCTAGTCCCGCGCCTTCCACGGCGACTCCCATTACATCGGCGGCACCCTCGCCCGCTCCCACTCAAGCCACCCAAGCATCCGGGCAAGCGCCAACGCCCGGTGGATCCGAGAAGGATGAAAAGGAGGAAATAAAGGATGAGAAACCCGAAAGCAAAGATATCAAAGATGAACCCATGGACACCAGTGATATTAAAGAAGAAAAAGAAAAAACAGAAGAAAAGGAGGCTCCCAAGGAAGTTAAGGAAGAAAAAGAGGCCGAGCGGCGCATGTCTGTCGACGAGGAACCTCCGAAGGACGATGAGAAATCGGACGAGAAGAAGTCCGAGGAGAAAGATGTCGAAAAAGTCAAAGAAGAGGTCAAAGAAGAAACGGACAAGAAGGATGACGTAAAGAGCGAAAAAGCGGATTCAGAAGGTTCGGAGAAGCCCAAAGACGAAAAGAAGGAAGACGACGACGACGATGTCGTATTGGTCAAGGAGGAGGACGATCTCAAGGTCGAACGGCGCAAGTTCATGTTCAACATTGCCGACGGCGGGTTCACGGAGCTGCACACGCTGTGGATCAACGAGGAGCGCGCGGCCGCGCCCGGCAGGGAGTACGAGATCTGGCACCGGCGACATGACTACTGGCTGCTGGCCGGCATCGTCACGCACGGCTACGGGCGCTGGCAGGACATTCAGAACGATCTGCGATTCGCTATTATCAACGAGCCGTTCAAAATGGACGTCGGCAAGGGCAACTTCCTTGAGATCAAGAACAAGTTTCTGGCGCGGCGTTTCAAGGTAATGTTTATCAGAATATTTTATTTTACATTGTAGGCTTTGTTGCAAAATATTTTTTGTTCTTTAAATTATCGTTTATTGGCCATAAGTTTTTGATCAATAGAGTGAACCGCTCGATCGATTGTAATAAAATTTGCTATGGGGATGAGGGCAACACCGCGGGGCACAGCTGATTAACAATAATTCAATGTATTTCGTGTCCGTCTTTCAGTTGCTGGAGCAAGCGTTGGTTATCGAGGAGCAGCTGCGGCGCGCGGCGTACCTGAACCTGACGCAGGACCCCAACCACCCGGCCATGTCGCTCAACGCGCGCTTCGCCGAGGTGGAGTGTCTGGCCGAGTCGCACCAGCACCTCAGCAAGGAATCGCTCGCCGGCAACAAGCCGGCCAACGCTGTGCTGCATAAGGTGCGTGGCCAGTGCTGCAGATGTCCAAGGACGGCAGCGGCCGCTTGTCACTGCTGCCTGGTCTATTGCTATTGTATATACATCTATTAAATGTTTAGAAAAGGTATGATTTGACGATTTGTCCGGTTGCAGGTGTTGAATCAGCTGGAGGAGCTGCTGTCGGACATGAAGTCGGACGTGTCGCGGCTGCCGGCCACGCTTGCACGCATCCCGCCCGTGGCGCAGCGCCTGCAAATGTCGGAGCGGTCTATCCTGTCACGCCTCGCCGCCACCGCCGGCAACCCCGCGCCCAACGGTACCCTCGCACGCTTACACTTGCCTTTTCATCCTATTAAATTACAGCCATGACTGTGGCAGTTGTGCTATGGTATTGAATGATATACTTTACTTCGGTATAGCATGCAAGTAGCATTATAATAATAATTAGTAATATTCCGTATTCTTATTAGTTAGAAATGTGAAATTTAGTAACGTAATATTTGTGATGTTTTCAGCCGCGATGCCGCAGTTCCCGAGCGGGTTCCAGGCGGGCGGCTCGCTGCCAGGCTTCTCGCCGGCCGCCAGCGCCGCCGCCAACTTCTCCAACTTCCGCCCGCAGTACTCTGTGCCCGGGCAGCCCGCCGCCGCCGCCTCATCCAATGTAAATAAATAGAATAATTTCCTTACTTTCAGAAGCTAATTCTTCTGATTGTTTAGGACTATACTTATTTAGACATAATGATAGCAGAACTATTTTTATATATATTTAATATTTTCCGTATTTTCTTTTCAGAAATCATAAGCCCGCGTAATTTATACACCGCTATTAAATTTGACAAGCGTGCTGGTGAGTTTCCTATAAGAATAATTTCCTTTTGATAACCAATTAATGTATACCATAAAATCAGAAAAATGTATTAATTATATTCGTATTGTTCCAGAGTGGCCGCATAGATCAATATTTTAGATGTAAGCTTTCCAAGATTCCTGTTCCACCTTGGGTTTGAAGTGATAATTAGTGATTAGTGCAGTTATGTTAGGTAACATAATATTACGTCATATTAAACAGATCTCTCACAATATTATTTATTTCATCCTGATCTGTATGAATCTTGCTCTATCGTGTAAGTGATTGTGGACTTATGAAACCTTTATTTTTAATTTACCAAAAATGAAAATTGAATAAATCATACAATTAAGTGAACGTGTGTTTTGTTTTATAAAATGATTCCTCTCGTCACTGTCACAGACTAGACTGCATAAAAATTTCGCGACTCTCAAATAATTAACATATACATTTTTTATGAAAGTTGCGTCTTATATTACTCGTGGAATAATTATTTATTCTAACCTATTGTAGTTAAGGTATATTATCTACTGTCTGTTACGCAATAACATACGGAGCCCTGTTTTAAAATCATTTTTAACCGATTTCAAAAAAATGAGGTTCTCAATTAGTCTGTATTTTTTTTTTTTTCGTTTTTCATGTCAGCTATATTAAACTTGATTCATCTATACACATCCTTTATTGGATTGCATTTCATTATATTACCGTTTCTCTATGTGGATTCATATTTGATTGAAATGTCAATGAGTTTCGCCTTTTGGTACTAGAATGGCGGCTCAGCCAAGGAGTCTAGGACTTCCTCGGCATCCTCATGTCAAGTGGTCTGATGATTTGAAATTGATAGCAGCATCAAAAAGACCACGTACTGGCTGAAATGACTACGATTTGATAATAAAAGACGAAATATAAGAAAATAGATTGTTTATTCCATGATTTATTGGCTAACAAATGCATATGAACACATAACGATCACATAATATCACCACGTGTACGTGTCATCTTCGGTATTGTACTTTACACTTTCCAAGGTTTTGACTAAACCGGGGTCGGCCGAGCAGAAATGTTGCAACATTTCCTCGCTTATTCCGCAATCAGATAAATTTTCTTTATTGAACGCTTTGGTAAAATGATTAGGTTCGTTCGCCTTCGACGATTCCTCTGAAAAAAGTGTCACTTTAGAAACGATGTCTTGTTTTCGTAATGACAGTTAATTGTTTTAGTATCTAATATATTGTAAAGTAGTACATATCGCTTTATGCTCCATAATGATACTCGACGATTTAAAGCCTTCAATGAATTCGTAAGAGTATTGCGCTAGCTAGACTCATTTGTTATTATTTTATTTGCAGCTGGACTTGGTGCACAATGATTTTACAGAGTGTAATGTAAGATTCTTTACACTCTTTAAATAAATATTCTGATGTTACTCATTAACCTTCGGCGATATTGTTGGCGGCCCACGAGAACGCCAGCGTGGGCTCGTGATGCGCGAACGTCGCGCTGAACTGCGCCGTGGTACTCGTTTTCAGAACGTTAAAGAGAGCATGGACGGTTGTGGGTAGAATTGGACCTTTGAGTTCGATGGAGTAATACTTCTTGCTGTCAGAGTATATAACGTTCTCTCGAACCTGCGAAAAGTCAATTGACAATTGTCTCTGCAACTTGAACGAGAAAATTAATTTCTATTTAACTTATTTCGAGGTACGATGATGATGTTATGATTTAAAAAAACTTCGAATTCGAATTGTGTAAATTGGCCAAATAATGTTAGCAACTTTCTTCAGTTTGAATGTCGCGTAAAACTAATTTATATAATATAAATATAAATAATAATAGCTTAATAGTAACATATAGATGTAATAGGGTACCTTGAGAGACTGCAGCGTGCCGCCGTGGAAGGCGGTGGGCGCCAGCAGCGTGGGCGGCACGCCGGCGCTGGGCCCGCTGGGGCTCACCAGCGACTTGCAGTTGAGCAGGAAGTTGAACAGCGCCTGCGCGTCGGGCCCGCGCGCGCACACCAGTGACTGCGCCGCGCGGTCCGGCGCGCCCTCCTCGCGCTGCGCCAGCCGCGCCTGCGCCGCGCGACACGTCATCATATCATCATCATTATCGATCCTTTGGTCGCCTCCACCCCCTAGTCGGAGTGACGTTAAATTTAGACGTCTTTAAAACACACTGTACCCACCCCAAAGAACCGAAACTCCCAGTCTGTATATAAACAAAAAATCCTAGGACCCAATCCCTAAAAACGCGCAAATCATACAGTATAACTAAGACGTTGCAGAAAAATACAATTCGAAGATAGAAATTCTTATGTGGCGCGGGCTACCTGCGCGTAGTTAATTTTCCTGATGGCCTCCGTCTCCAGGCCCAGCTGCGAGAGGAACTGGTCCGGGTCCTCCTCGTCCCCGGAGCCCTTCTGGTCCGACTTGCAGTCGTCCATGGTGTCGTAGCAGCTGTCGAAAGACGAATTCTTGCCGCGCTCCTCGTCAGACGCGTTCAGCTTTTTCTTGTACTCGGTGCGCAGGGGCATCGTGAATTCTACGTCTGTGAAAAAATATCTGTTATAAACGGACGATTTACTAGGTAATTTGTTTTACTAGGTGAAGTACTGTTTCGTCTTTTTTTTGTGCAATCAGTCTACATAGTGAATGCTACTGGAAATAATTTAATTCCTGTATGATAGATACATGGAACAAGCTCACGAAACGCTAATATTTTAATGCCTATATAATTTATGCAAACACAGCTGATTATATTTTCATGGAACCGAAAAAATCGCAGATAACAAAAACGCAACAGATTACCGAGCGGCGTCGCCAGTTTAACAAGCTCGCCACTAGATGGCGTTACTAGTGGCTTCATGTTCATCACTGACCCGTGGATCCCGTGCGACTGTTAATAATAGACATGGCGCACCTTCCTGCTTCAGTGTCTGTCGGAAACCCCTGGTGGTGGGCACGACGAGCGCGCATATGTCCGACACGCCGCAGAGGCCGGCCGCGCGGAACAGACACGTGAACGTGTTCGCGCACACGTAGAAGTACGGGCAGTGGAGCGCTCGCAACAGCTGGAATAAAAATGGTCGACTTTACACAATGATAAACAAAATTTATACGAATAACAATAATATCTTGACACTTCATGCACAGCTATTCAACCTCTACTTGGGGAGAGTCGATGTTATTTCCGGAGCTGCATATCCATAATAGGATTATTTGCTACAGGTTTATGTTTTATGTTGTATATATGTATCCATTTCGTTGTGGCTATGAGCATTGACATTCTATACTGGTTATTTAAATATCAATCCATGTAATGGTACACGGTAAAAAAAATATCGTCCTGTCAAATATTTGTGTGATGAGCACATTTGGTTTTTCTATGTCTGGGGGTAAAAAATATATCTATATAAGTATTATATTGTATATATAATATATGTTTATCAGCTGTCCAGTTATCATAAGACGGGCATTCAATTGCCTAATTTGGAATCTGATAGCCGAGTGTGGAATTGTCCCTGAATTTTATTGGTAATGTAAAAATGTTAAAAAGAATACCTGGAACAGTGATCTGAAGCTTTCAGTCCACTCCCTCAGCAATGCCCCTCTGACTTCTTCATTGGTGGCCATGAAGTGACTGGTGGCGGCCACTTTCCCCGAGCCGCGCGGGTACAGACTGAGCCAGGGCAGGTGAGGGTGCTGCCAGTACATGCAGGTCTGGTGAAAGCGCGCCCGCGGCGACGTGTCGAGGGTCGGTGAGGTGGTCGTGTCTATGCAGCGGACAAATCTAGTGTAACACATGTCAGTCGTTGAATGGTCATACACTTTATCTGATGTTGAATGGTTGCTATCTTATTTAATGCAATAATATTATATGTACTCATATATTAAATACGTCAATGACATTGTTTCTAAGTCATATATGAACATCTACATAAGTTTTATTCTATAATAGTTACATTATATGTAATGCTACAGACTTGACTGTCTCGTTGGTCGGGCGGTTGCTAGCCCGACCGCCGATCGGGAGGTCCTTGGTTCAAATCTCGGGCTGGGTACTATTGGATTTTTCTAATTTAGAATTTCTAGTAGCGACTCAGAGTCTGGATGTGTGCCCGGTGCA
>DWDX01001814.1:0-17116 GCA_018245675.1 Agara michaeli | reverse complement strand
TATCCCGACTGGTTAGTTTCGATATCACAAGGTTATACCAAAAATATATAATACGAGTCTGTCGAGTAATACACATTAACGGGCATTAATCTGCGACCCTCAACGACAAGTTCACAAAAGTGGAAACTAAACTATTGGAGCGCGCTGGGGTTTGCGGACCGACTGACGTATTGGATCTATACATAATATATTTATATGATGTACCTACATAATATCCCTATGTGCGGAATACAGAAAACGGCGTGATTTCAGTACCTACGCTACTACCACATCTATGTATATATCCCAATGTGTAAGTAGGCAAACGGATGGTAAATGGTTACCGTCGATTATGGGCACTTGCAACATTATAGAAGTTGCCAATGTTATGCCGGTTTTGAAGGATTAAATGTATAAAATTCCAGATACATCAATAGATAAATTTGCCTTCAGACAAATGCTCACTCATTGAATACTTATACGAATATTTGTTTCGCTCAAGAATAGAATCCACAAATTTCGGCTCAAGTCACTGTTACTAACCACTAAGGGATTAAACGAATAGTATTATTGATAAAGTTCAGTAACTCATGGTTGTAATCATTATTAATTACATTTGGGATATACCAACAGATACCAGCTAAGACTTTTAATTAAGTTACTTTAGTTAGTTACTTTCTGTATATCATCCAAATTTTATTTAACTTACATAAAACACAACTGCTGAAACATAACTAAACAAATTTTACTATTCATAGTTCGATAGAGTTAGACAAACTATGTAGGAATTTACTCAACCAACTTTTCATAGGATCTCTACATTTAAGTGTAAAACTATAAAGTACTTATAAGTACTTATCTGAGAGCCGTTTATTACAATAGTTAAAATAAATGAAATTAATCCGGCGTGTATGCACGAAGAGAATGATGAATGTAGACGAAGCGCGTCAGGTTTGAATGGACAGAGGTATTTGGCACTCGGTGCTTTCTGCCTACCCCGTTAGGTACCTGGCGTGACGGTATGTTGTTTTTGTTGTTGTAAATAAATTAACATGTGTCGAAGCAACATGACTTATCCAACATAAGTGAGGTAATAATAAGAAAAAAAAATACTACAATCCTTTGACAAAATATAATAATACCTACTTATTTCATTTTTGTTTTCATAATGTAAGTGTATTCGTTTGTTCATATTTGGTTATTTTCTTAAAGGTAGATTACTGAAATATTCATGTACTGTGCATTGTATAAATATGTGTTTATTCATTTGGTTTTTGTCCTGTTTTGTTTTCGGATACACGCCATTTCTATCGTCAATTACCCACTTATACAGTCTTAGGTCTGCTGGGAGAAATTTCAATAGAGATAAGCAGTATCTTTGTAATATGTTACTTGAAATTTGTTTGGATTTCACTTGTCTTACCGATTTGAGTGGCGTGCGCAAGGAACCCCCCGGCGCACCTCTCGCTGGTATCTCCAGAGCGCAGCTCTACCAGAATGTGACGCCCGCCAGCCACCTCCACCACGCCCGTACTGTCTGTCGTAGTTTCCACTTCGCTAGTCTGAAACAAATTCTCAGTGTATCTCCATATTCCACGGACCTTCATAACCGTGCAGCGCATAAAGAAAAAATGTTTGGAGATCAATTTTACTTTAAGATATCTCTGCATAGGAGCTTTATTGATTGCTTCTTTGAACCGGTACTTTATTCATGATAAGAAGGGAACAGTTTAGGTTGGCAGCTTGCACAAACGTTTACCATTAAATCTCAGCGCGTACATCCTCTTTAAGGATATGATGAGTAACATTTAATAATAACGCATACAACTCAGCAAAGTAAACCATGCGTTCCAACGATTCGAAATCCAGTCACTCTGAGTATGAGGCAGTTTGTTACCATAGCTGAGGTGTTGGGTCCATCCCAAGATGCGAGTAGCGGAGAACCAAGGGAGTCTCCATCTCTCGCCCGCAACGCCTGGCCCACACAGGGCAGTTTCACGGCTTCGAAGCGAAGTCGCACTGCAAGTCCTTCTTCAGCCTGGTTGAAACAAATAGTTCCAGGATTTCTTAAAGTCATTACGTATGTAATTATTTTACGCAATTGTTCTTAGAATCGTTGATTCTTACGATTTAATTAATGATTGATATTGTGAATCCTGAGTTAGTGATAGATTTCGGATAGCGGAAGTTCTATGTTCTCAACAGTGCATGTATGACTAGCAATAAAGATAAATAATAAATTACATATTAGCACAAGTAGCAAAATCTATCTGAATACTTGGTCTCCTTTTCCTCAGAGGTAGTGGTACAATAATATATTCTGACCGACTTGAGCATAATGTTCTTTCTTCAGTGGACACTCACTCTGCCACAAAGAAAGAAAGGTATTCGGCAGCGCGGCAGTAAGTAGGGTCGGGTCACCGGAAGAATGTGTTCATTCGGACGACTAAACTACGTGGGCGTTTTAATCACCATTTATATTCGGCTGAAGAATAGCCGTTATTAAATTCGAAGTGAATGCAATATTTTCTATGGATGATGATAGAAAGTTGGGTCTTGGACGGCTTACAGTAAATTTTCATAGGAATTCACTGAGGCTAGAATAAATAGAATCAAAAAAAGAAATATATAATAGATTTAGAATCGATAAAGAATGTGAGATCACTAAAAGTACTTATATGGTAAGTCGTCTTATATTTATAGAGTATAATGTAATTTTTAATAATCCTTTATTGCATCGTTTTACTATTGGACTGTTTTCATAATGGGAGGCTTTTAGGCTGTCCACCATACTGGCCAATTATGGGCTGGCAGTCTTCACGAACCTTGAGACCCTTATGGGAAAACTCGAAGGTGTACAGATTTCCTTATGACATTTTGACATAAGTGGCAGAATTTGATTTCCGAACACACGTAGGCTACAATCTAAATTAATAGCTTATCATTGTTTGATTTAAATTGTATAACATTATTATAATAATAACATAGAATATAATAGTTGAGTACAAACAACGCGTTTTACGGTACAATTAATTTCTTACGAATCAGAACACATTGTAGCGAGTATTTGTATAATTAAACCTAATTTCAACATGCTTCTTGCACAAAGGAGTTCGATCGAAGTCTCTCATGTTTGAATAATCGCAATAAACTTCGCCTCAGTAAACATAGTCGTGTTCATTTGGCTGTTCATCTTGTATATAAATGGCATGTGACTGCCACGTACAATTGTTTGAACCTATTTAGATTTATTTATCTTTACTTTATTGATCAATATTACATCTACGAGACAAATTAGGAGATCAATGCTTAATGCGTTTTTACCAGCTGACCAATTGGGGCAGTAAACAAAAAAGGTCATAAAATATATAAATACACTATGTATAATGTTATAATTAGATCTTTAATAGATATTTGCATAAATATGTACGTATATAGAGAAGCTACTAATATTAACTAACCTAACGACCTGTCTCAGAGCATCAAAGAATTACAATTGAATCGAATCGAAATATTCAACGTCCTATTGTAAATTACTAATAGATTTTTCATACTAACCGTTAAACACATCTGTGTTGTTTCTACCGAACCAATTTCTAGAATGCCCAATGAATGGTCTATTTTAAACTCTATTAGAATGGAAAATTCAGTTCTACTCTATTTACATAAAACTTAAACTCAATGATATTCAAATACAGGCCCAAAACTAATATATTCCGTAAGCCCATTTGTTAGGAGCAACTCTGAACTATGTAGATTTGAATTTTAATGGCGGTAGGTTTAGTTAAATTATAACGCTATTAAAATGAGTAATAAACTCAATAATTATGATTGTAGATGTTCGATAACTATATAACACGTCTTGAAATTAATTTAGCTTAATTGATAATATGGATTTACTCTCTGATTGTTTCATTTTCAAAGATAATTCAATATTCGACCGCTGAGAGAGCTGTTTCAGGAGTGCTCAACTCGGAGCAAACTGGCTAACAACTTGTTAACGTTGGATGCAGTTTTGAGTCGCCGCGCTAGTTGTGACAGCGATACAAATTCAATATATGTAACTTTTGCCAACAAATAAATCCTATTAATCTTTCCAGCTGTAATTTTTGCGCTTACGAGACTTCAAACAGGAATTCGTTTGAACCCCACGTCATTTTAATGTTGTAGTGTCCCTAAAATGTGCGGCTGACTCGAATGGAGGTCAAGAAATAACTTGCAAAGTTAATAAATGCGTCACGGTCTGATCTTAGATGGTTGACCGCGATCCAAACAACAGCGCTTCCGTGCTTTGATGCGATTGCTCTCCAAAGTCAGCCAAAAGTAAGTTATAAAAAAGTTCTAGGACCAATCACATAAAACAAAATTGAAATCACTGTCCCTAGCTCAGCAGTCCGGTTGAGTATGTAGCAACGCAGTATTCATATTTACAGGTATAAATAGTGCAACGTGAGTGCTATATCTACCTGTATAATAAAAATAAACAAGTAACTTAAAGTGATAATTCTGTGCAATATCAGATCGCATTCTGAGCCCCGGCTTCCAGCGAGTCGCTAAACGTAATAAGGTTGATTTATGCTGTGGCAGTGATTTAGTGTGATTTATGCTTTATGAAATGAAGCAGTGTATTGTGTGCTCCACGAACGGCACAACCTTTATCTAGAAAGACGTTGGAATTGTTTATGGTATCCGTGTTCTACGCGGAATACGTGTTACAATTTTTGTTCAGTCATTTCACTTAGTACGAAATACTAATTTTTGCTTTCTACTCACCATATTAAGTACCTTGTAAAGCATAGATTTTCAAACTTTATTTATTCACTTCTCTTTTTGGAATCAATTCTTTTTTAGCGTGTCCCCCCCCCCCCTCAAATTAATTAATTTCAAACAGTATAGTGTGTCATATATCCCTACCGCCTCCAAAAACTTCATCGCCCCCAATGTACTCTAGCTAAGTCCTTTACCACCCCCCTGAAAGCCTCCAGCACCCACAATGGGAGCGTTATCGCCCACTTTGAGAAAGACTGTTGTAAAGCCATCAAAACGCAATAAACCGTCCATCGCGCCGCGACGCAAAACAACATCGTTGATGTGAGTTGCAAACAACGTGAACACGTGAATAACTTCGTTAAGAGCTACTCTGCGTCGGACCCCATCTAAGCCTGAGTGCTTTTAAGCCATAATAACTTTATAGAGATCGGGTTATTAAAATACTAGTTTTACTTCTGAATTCATACATTTTATAACAGAACTAGTTCCTTTTGGCGATGTCATTTTATATGAGGAATAAAAAAATGTATTGAAAAATTCAGATTATAAAAAAAATCTACATGCTCACAATGGTGCCACCTATCAGATACAATTAATTTAAGAAAAATCCAGGTGAAATCATAAGGAACCAAAATATCATTAAAATCCATCAAGTCGCTTAGAAGAGAGCGATAAATGTCTTTTCCGTTTTCCGATTGTAGGTTTATTTAACTGTAAATACGTCAATTTCCTAAGGAATAACGCGGATGGTCTATCTCTCACCGCATCAAAGCAAGCTCGGGTAATAAACCGTAGACATTCGAGCAATGGCAGTCAGAAGTAATGGACCGAACGAATCGCAGACGATAGGTAGAGCCGACATTTCCATTTAGTATTATTCTTAGCAGGATAAAGAAGGATTTTCTAGTATCTTTTTAACTATTACTATTAATAATATGAAAATACAGCAGTAATCAGCGGCTAATTTTAAATTTGAAAAAGGTAATTTACATGATTCTTTTACCTGCAGTAACCAGAAAGATCTAGACGGACAAGCCCTTGCCGAGCCCGCTAACAGCCTAGCAGCAGGTGCCAGGTGCAGAACACAACCGCATCGACAGCCAGCGCCGACCTCCGCCACGACCACAGAAGAATCTCCAGCCCACGGCCGTTCTGTGCATTCGCATGCTGCTAACTCTACCGCTTGGCCCTATGAACATTTTACGGTGGTATTCATTGTGAAGAAAGATGTGCAAAATTCGACCGATGGTAAGTGACCATCACAGTACCTCACCCTAAGTATACCTACAGTTTAGAATATGGATGGTTTAGATATGTGTATAATGAATTTTATATTTAAAAAAATGAAGTGTTTCATTGTTGGCTGTTTGAAGTAAACATACGTAATTTATAGAGGCTTATAAAAATAAAAGAGAAATAAAATTAAATATTTATTACTCATTCCCATGGAAAATGTTCTATAAAATATTTTCCGGTATGTAATTCATGTATGAAAAACACAAACATGAATAATTATTAACATTGAAGAAGCCTTTTACAAGTCTGATTTTATTCTTTATCCATTTCCTCGCCTTCCCCTTTAGGAGTATTTTCAGCATCCTCATCCAACTGTTCACCTTCCCCTTGCTCTGTTTCCGTGTGTCCTTCGGTATTTTCTCCTTCCATTTCTTCTCCTGGCATTTCCAGGATAGCAGATTTGGATAATTTTAATTTCTCATGTTCACTTATTATCTTTGCCTGAGATTCCAATGCCATTTGCGAGTATGCTAGGTCTTTAAGAATTGATTTCTGTATTTCTAATTTACTAGCAGCCAATTGCTGTTCAATACTCATTTCACCTGCTGGTATTTCTTCTTGCACTGTGCTTGCGCTCTCACTCGACTCAGAAGACTTAGTAGAAACAACAAATGATTGCAAACTCTCTTTAACAACCAATTGATCAGCCTGTGATGAAGCTGGGACCAGTTTTACACTTGGTATTGTTTTAATACTTCTAACAGATTCCGACGAAATGGATATTGAAGGTGTGCGTTTCTCGGATTTTATAGATTCTCGTGACATAAATGACAGTTGTGGTGCTGATGTTGCCGATTTCTTTGAAGGTATTTTAGGAATGAACCCTAGATCACCTTCTTCATATATTTTTCCCAGTGAAGCTACAGTGTCAAGAGAATCCGTCCGTTGAATCTCACGATACTGTGTTATGATATCAAGTAAACGTGACAATAATATTTGCCTATCCATCACTTCCCTTGTGGGATCCTTAGTAGACCAATCATCTAATTTCAAGGCCGCTTGGATAGCTATTGCAGCTTCCTTTAATATTTTCTTTAACTTTGCACATTCTCGCGTGACTTTGGTAGATGCCGCTGTAGCCTTATTTTCATCACACAGTCTAGCATGTAAATTTTGTTCTAAGATACGAACTTGTAAAAACAATCGCTCATTTTCTTTAGTAATTGTTTGTAGTTTTGCTTCTAAAATATCAATTTCGGAGTTTCTTTTCTCAGATAGTGCCTTCTCTGATTTCATATTTTGGAATGTGTTAGTCAACTGCTCAATGACCTTCAATTGTACAACTGTTTTTGTTATAGCTTTATCCCTTTCTTCTTCAGCTAATTCCATAGCACAACGAGCTGCTCGTTCACTCTCTTTGTATTTTTCGTTTTGTTCCGCCACCTTAGCCTGTGTTGATAAAATACTGTCCAGTTCATTATTAATAGCGATATTTTCTCTAATTACCCTGTGTGTAGATGCAGCAATTCGTAATTCGGTAGCATCTTGAAAATCCTGCGCAAGTTGTAAAAGCCGAGCTTCCATTTCTTTTTTCAATTTGTCTTTGCCGATAACAAATTTCTTTTCGGCATCGTAGATAACTCTTTTGTATTTCATTTCTTGATCTTTAAATGCTTGTTCTTGTCTTTCAAACTTTCTCATTAAATCATCTCGAATTGCCCTAAACTCTTCCAAAGTATTAAGTTTACCTGCCAACAATTTATTTTCGGAAGTTAATTGATCCTTCATTATCGTGAAATTACGTTCTAATTCAGTAACTGTGGCTTTGAATTCAGCTGTTTCGATCTCTCTTGTTTCTTCAAGTCCTTTAACTTTATCTTTTAATTCATTATTTTCTTCATTTTTTAAGTTAAGAGTCTTCTTTAAATATGCAATAATATCAGCTCTATCTTCATCTAGCTTATCGTAGGACTTTTGCAGCTCCTCATTACGCTGTTCGTATTCATCCACCGCTGATCGGAGTCTTGCTATCTTCCTGTTACATTCCGCAACTTGGAGTTCTAAAAATGTTCTTTCAACTTCTGTAAAGTGTGCACCGCCCTTATGTGACTCTTCGGCTTTTGCTTCTTTTTTTGGTGCCATGATAAAAATAAAAAACTTTATAATCAGAAAATCTTAATAGAAAAATCTGCGCGTATGTTGACAGTCAAGTATTGATGTAACTGTTTCTAAGCAACGTATTATTGACTCGTTGCCAACGATTCACTGGTAACCAAGGCATTTTGCATTCGTTTGCAAGCATCATATAATCGTTCAGAAACAGAAATATCACTGTACATTTAAATGATCATGAAAATATTTAGATTTTTTTACTGCTCCCTATAGTGTTTAAAGTGAGCTTTTATTGAATATTAAACCATCGTAAATGTTCCCTTACTAGGTACTCAGAGAGCACTGGGTGGCAAATATTTTTATCCTTAAAGATCTGATATGACCTAATCTAATACATCAATTCGAAAATAATATATTGTTTTAGGAAGATAAAATTATGATAAAATAAAAAAAAAAACATTTTAATACAAATCAATACCTCGCAATGCTTAGCTCCGTAGGCAGGTGGCGGCGAATCACAAAAGCGATGGCGACTGCGAGTCCGTGTAGAGCAGTGAGCTGGCGCAGGACACGCCGACCACGCTGACCACTCGCCCCAGTTGCCCGCACCACCTTCTATATTAACTTATATATTTATAAACGCATACCAACTAAATACATAAAAAGAAAGTCTTACTAAGGATTTTTACTGGCTACGGCTCTGCCGAACTTCTTTCGCCTGGTCTACCTTCATCACATCCGTCACAGGCTCTTTCGCATGACCGGCTGGTCTTATGTGTAATGCTATAATTTGACATTTATCTATGAAACTATTAAAGATAACCTATAAATCGATGTCTGAATGTTCTAGATAAATATTTTCAAATACATTTTATTTTGACAAAGGGTTTACTAACACATTTTAATGGTATATAAATAAATTTAAATTTTCTACGAATACTATCGTATGTGCCCCTATTCAAAGGATCGTGCTAATTTCAAATTAATTCCAAATATAACTTGATATAGAGACGTTGATTTTTACCTGATGTTTAACATCAGTTAAAAAACAATGTCTGTAACTTGTAATGATATATTATGTTATACATGAAAAACAAAATAAAGATACAGTTGAGACTGGAAAACGACATAAAGACGTGGGTTTTTAAGAAACAGTATAGCAACCTGAAAGCGGCAGAGTGGGTAAGCAGTCCATCCTGACGTCAGCAACTGCCCCCGTCACGGCTTGCGAGACGTACACGAAGCAGTATTCAGGGTATCTCTCACTGAATAGACGGCAGTCGAAGGAAGCAGTGTGTTGTCCTCTGTTTGAGAAGAAAATATATAATGAAAGAAATACTACACTTACTTAATTAGAGTTAATATTCTTAGTCCTAAATCAGATAGTGATAAGAACACTCATATAAGGATAAGCATAGATACTCAGTCAAGGAATACATAACCAAACTCATTATTGTAATGTTTAAGATATTGGAAAGCCAATTTGGAGCCTCGCACTCTATCTGGCGATATGATTACAATCGAAGTTTTTATGAGAATATGGTTGTTATAAGAAGGCTCACGGAAATTTTATCAAGGTGATTATTCAACGAAGTTTTTCAAAACTTTTCAATAGCCTTTTGTTGCGGCCTGAGAAAGATATTTCTATGAAGGTGTTATAATTTGAGTGTCATTATCGCGAGAGGAACACAGCCTTTACAAATGACTCTGACATCTTATCATAATGCTGTATATATATCTCGTCGTATATCTTAAATCTGCGACGATAAACGATTTTATACGATATATACGATTTTAAAATCTTTCTCAAACTTAAGTATTTAAATTCCATACGCGGTTTACCTTCTTACTCTTCTTTCAGCGACGTATCTGAGTCGCTCACCGTCCCTACCGAACACGCGAACCCTGTCGGCGCCGTCCAGCGAGCATTCCGGATACTGGAACAGTACCCGCACTCCATCTCCGCAAGGAAACACGGAGCCACCATGCACGTTCAGCACGAACTGTTCCGACCAGTCTGCCTGTGGAAACGCGCAACAATTCCAATGAAAACAGATGTGATGTAACATATTTGAAATGTCTGTCTTATAAGTCTGACTTGTATTTTTATGTCGGTTCTCATAAAATTCTAATAATTTAATTCAACATGATTGCAGAAACTCCAAACTTAATTTTACCAATCCACAACACATTCAGATTCATTATTAACATTATGATAATAACGAGTGATAAAGAATAAGTCATTTTGATTCTAATAATAAATTCCAATATTAGTAATTAGAGATATTTCAATACCACCGTTATATGAGAAGTGATCAAATAGGTAAAGTCATGCGTTTTTTATTAGGTGATGGCCTGAAGCGACGAACTCGACAACTTAATATAGCCTGACTTTAGCACGAGCAAACATACTGAGCACGGAACGGAGCCTGAATCAAATATTCTGTAAACAGTTTCAGGGTAAATACGTGTACTCCTACGTGTTATATCGAAATGAAAACCCAGGGCCTTGGTCAATTTTACCGCAGGGGAGTTTTGAAGCGTTTACTTTTCAATTTCCCTTACATATATTCATAAAGTTAACTTCCCATGAAAGAGAATGAGTTCATGTAACTGCTGAATGTAAGTTATAAAAATACAATTATTAAATCATTATCAAATTAAACACATTCATAAAAAGTTAAAAATAAGTAATAAAATTTTGGGAAAGAGTATATATCACCACATATTTTATACATACTGAAATATGTTAATAAAATCAATAATGCAATAAAAACACCCGACCAAGGAAAATGTGGAATGTGAAAAGATTTTAATTTAGATTATACATACCTTAATAAACGCAGAGGCTAAATCCTGAGGACCAGCGGCTGCAGCTGGCCTCAGGTTTAATGTATAATCTCCAGCCTGACCAAACAGCTCGCACCTCAGAGTCATAGTTCGTCGGCCTGGGAATCCATGCATCTGAAAAGAGTTAGAGTATTCAAAATCTGTCCACGCCTTTTTAATACAGAAATACTGTTTATCAGACGTGTGTTCTAACTCACCTGCTCTGAATATAACACGTGAGCATGAGAGCTCGTGTTCTTTCCATCACAGAGCACTGCACCTCCACTCGAATGTCCACAATACAACAGTTCTAACCAAAAGTCTGCACTAGACTCTACCGGCGTGCACACAACTTTTGGAAACTCCAGAATCGCTGTAACCTGCCTCTCCGGATACGTTTGAATCTGTTCAGGCGTCACGTCCAAGTTCGCTGTAGGCCACATGACGTCAAATTTCCAGGATTTGATCATACTCTCACCAGTTTCCATTATACCTCCGGTTCCTAGGTCTCTTTTGACTTTGACGCTGTCTTGTTCTGTGTTATTCGCGTCATAGTCTTCAAGAAAATTCTCTTTATCTGCAATGATTTCCAGATAGTACAGTCCTCCTCTAGAGAAGTAACCACATGGGAGAGTCATACGGCTCTCTGAATCGAGGGCTAGCGGCATCGTTGCAAGGAGGGAGCGTCCTTCGTCGTCTTCTCGCGCGAGACGAACACGCAGGGCTCCACTGCCGACTACGCCGCGAACGTACACGTGCACATCGCCACTCAAAGCGACCAGAGTCTGAGGAATCTCCACCCATACTTGACTCAGGTCGGCCCTCTCGTCGCCCACGTATGGGTTGACAAAGTTAGCGCCACCTGTGTTCAAAGAACAGCATTACAGCAGGAATCTAAAAATTGTAAGCAGCAAATACACGTATAAATTGTGAAGATTTGCTTTTATTCATAAACGTTTTTGTAATAGATAAATGTTATATATCAAAAGTCTATAAAGTATCAATTAAATTATATATACTTAGTATCAACCAGTTCAGGGTGAATGCTTTATGAAGAAAAAATCTTTAATAACTGTATCGGACAAATCTGATGTGAAGGTGTGATGGACGTAATTGTTTTATGCAAGTGTGTTACTTTCACCACCCCAATAAACTATTGCTAATTTAAGCTTGGAATAAACGTAGCGGATTTTATGTTATTTTTGGAAAAAACCTTAAGCCACCACAACCCAACGGAGTGTGTATTGGAAAGGGGTTTCCAGAGCATTACTACAGTTCCAAAATCCATTAATCCACGTCATGAAGCACTGTTTTACACTCCATTAACGATGTTGGATTTCGCAAACTTTTTTAGGGTTTCCATTCATGGAAGTTGTTTGCCGATATTATTAAGTTTCGTAGAACTTTGATATTAATATTAATAGGACAGGAAGCTTTTATATTATCCGGTTTATCTTTCAAGTTGTTTATTGGCTTTATGTCTTCCATGTTACCTAATTCAGACTCTATTATATTTATGACGTACGTTTTATTAAACTCATTGGGAAGTTTTTTCTACTCTTTGCAAATCTTTCCAGCTCTGATAATAGAATAGCAGGTGCGTTTTTAAAATTAAATATTTCTGAAAGCAGATACATAACTAAACAGATATACTGTTGTATGAAACCTGCACACTTTAGAGTTATTCAAATATAAGCTTAGGATTTTATCTGTACAATAGCTTCTTCTTCAAATGGAATATCTACGACGACAAATTTCCCCTTGAAATCTAAAGACTAATTGCTGAAATCAATATTAAATTTGTCATGCTGCCAATGTTCTTATATTTTCTTTGTATACGAATACTCCAATTTAAAATTTGCATATTCTAATGAAACCGAGGCGATGTATCATAAATTGACTTGCAAATGTTATTGCTTGTCTGGAATTTGAAATAATAAGTTATTTTGAAACTTTCTAAAGTATTGCACCTACCATAAGGGTAGCTATTGATTATCTGAATAATACGGTGTCCCCGCGCTCTTCATAAATTATAAAATGAATAGTAAACGTCGCGATTAATTTATTTGAGCAATTAGTTGTTCAAAATTACATTGCCTGATACGATTTCTCAAGTGAAAAATAACTCCGAGAGTTGGCGGTCTCTCGATAATTACGGTAACGAGATTGCGCGAAGCTAATTTGTTATTCGCGCACGCACTCCGCATTGTGTACAGGAAGTGGGAAAACAACATAATATTGTGCGAAATTAGGGTAATTTCAGATTGTATCCTCACTGATGGTATCTTTATCTTATTGTTTATTCATTAATGAACATCATAGTATAACGTAATATGTAAAGATAATGTTTGCGATGTGTAATATTCAGTATTGTGAAGCAAATTAAAAGACATATCATCTTCAACTGTTTTTCAGTTTCAGCTGGATACGAGTTGCTTTTGAATATAATAAGGGTAAAGTCAAAAAGTCTACAACGCATTTTTATTATCTTTAGTTATACCGTCAATTTTCTAGGTAGGTAGAGACTAAGGATTTCAATCGGTTACGGCATGACCATAATTTAACATCATTATCTCATCTTCCCTATCCAAGTGCATTATTTTTTATGTTCTACATATTTCAAATTGCGGTAGGTGAATACATTGAAATGTTATTTTAATGATAACTTAATTAAGACTTACGAAATACATTAAAATCTATGCTCAATTGTACAGTAATAGTTTAAAACATCCAATTAAAACTAAAAGCTAATTATATTATTGAAATTGACGCTGTAAACGTCCCAATTGCTATTTAAATATTTGAAAAACAAAGCTTAATCGCAATGTAGGTGTAAGTATTTAACCAATACAATAACCAAATATGAGCAAATCAAGAACATCTCCCGTGAACAAAACTCATTCCAAGCGAAGACAACGTTACTTCTCCGCGTTTTGTTAAGCCACGATAATTGATGCGTTAGCCGCGGTTTCCGCCGCCATTTTGCGCGGACCTCCGCCATTTTGAATAGACTTTACGATTATCTACAAACTTGAAACCGCTGGCAAAAAGTGGCGTTTCATTTTACGCAAGTCACTTCACTGCACTGTTTACATAAATTAAAATGTTTTGGCATTAATACCGGTATAAAGCTTAGATAAATGTGGGGGTTTGTTTGAGAAATGAATTTCTACCTCATGAGATGCCGCGAAAAATATACACTCCTCCGTTTTATATTTTCGCGGGAAATAAATTAAACGTTTCGTTTTTAGCCAAGTTCTTTGAATGCAGATGTGAATCTAAATAGAAATCTTTTCAGACTCCTATCATGAAAATAATTTACCTTAAAATCGTTTTTTATATTTTACTTTGTAGTTCTTATTTTATAAATCATATTAAAGCGTTGTTTTGTAAATATTGCTTTTAAATTTAAAATTATAATTAGGTATTCACAAGAAACAAATGATATGTTAAATGAGAGACAACGATTCTTTTCAGTAGGCCAAACATTTCCTTGTATAGCATAATATAACAATGCTTAAAAATATTATTCGTGATAATCTTCAAATCCTTTATTCTGTATTTTATTTATTGAAATAACATTCTATCACTTGCTGTAATATTAGACGAATATACATATTTAGAATTATTGAAATATGTAAGTCTAAACGTACCCAATATATGGTATGTTAATATCAAAACGGTTCACAAATCATACAAAACCTAATTATACTAGTAATAAGCAATGAAATCACATTCGTAATTGGGCGGAATACCTAATGCCATCGCATCGTAATTGCTATGGCGATTGCCGTTTGATCGGATAACACTGGCTCTCATTACGTATACGTCATGTATCGATATCGATACTGTTATCAGCGCAACTGTTACCTTGGATATTGGGTTAATATTGAGAATAGAATGTATAATAATAACACTGAGAATAGAGCAGAGTTAATTGCTAATCGTATAATATATCGTATGCCTCTGTTATGGTAAAGGAACAGTTGATACACATACATACAATATAAGATTTATATTGGTATTTTTTATTACACTCAGACACAGAACAAACAAATGTGCTAATCACACAAACGTTTGTCCTGGACGGGAATCGATTCCACGACCTCCTTTGCATTCACGGTCCCTAGCCTCACAACCATGAGGCTAGTCATCAGTATAAGTATAAAATATACTATATATATACATTTCATCGGATACGTTTCTATGGTAGTTCTCGCTGTGCATTTCTAGTTACTGTCTACTTATACCTATGTAGCAAAACCTTTACTAGGCCAAAGAAGTCGTAACATCGGAGAACAAACACTCTTGTCCCTTTATAATATATTTACACTCCTCCCGGACGCTGTCTAAACGGTTTCCAATATGTGTTATATTTTTTTGCGCCATCTATCAACGCCGCGGCGGATCTCATTAATCAATGCTCTCCCGTCCCCACGTTATTGTCATACGAACTTTAACATTCGAGAATCACCAGCGCTCTTCCATTTTCGTATTAGTAGACGGCTCTAGCAGTGATAGCCTAGCGGTTTGAAATTCAACCTCCCACTCCGGAGTTCGATTCTGGCACGCACCTCTGATTTATTACGTGCGTTTTATAAATAATATTTAAAAATCACTTGCTATAGCGGTGAAGGAAAACATCGTGAGGGAACCTGCACATCTTAGACTTGTTATAAATTATATAATATTTTCTGAGGTGCGTGAAGTCTGCCAATCCGCAACTGGCCAGCGTGGTCAACTATGGCCTATATCCTTCTCACTATGAGAGGAGACCTGGTCGAGCAGTGGACCAACAAACAAAGGGTCGAAAAAAAAGACGACTCTAATTTTACACATCGGTTTTCTAAATGTATTTTATTTTCGACACTTTATTGTTCCAATGCAGTACACTGGCATCCGCTTATGTTATATATAGTTAGATTTAAGGCTGTTTTGTTGTTTCGATAAGGTTTGAAGGCTGGTCAAGCATATATTAGAATATTTCACACGTCTTAAGAAAACAATATTTAATTTATAACATACTTTAAGGTGTGCAGGTTTCCTCACTTCCTCAATTTATGGAAACGCTCGTAAATCTGTAAGATAAGAAATGCGTACCGGAATTTGAACCCAGACTCTCGGAGTGGAAGACTGTAAAACAAAACACTAGGCTACCACTGCTTTAAATGTTTGCGCGATTTGTGCTGATACCACGACGCACGCCAAAGCGAATACACAGCGTTAGATCAAAAACCGATTCAAAAGAACGATTTCTAAGTAATCAATTTAATGTAGTCATTGTTTATAGCTCATTAGTTCATTCATTACTCATTATACAATGTTCACAAAGAAAACTTATTCTTCAACGTTACAATCTCTCTTACAAATTGCAATTTTCTTTCGTACTTTTTATACAGTTGAGCTCGTCAGCTGCGGTCGCTAGCATAAAGTGCGCGTTCATGGCAAAGCATATTAATTGGCACTTAAATGTATTGCTATTAACGCCGCCCGCTTTCATGACCTGTTGATCGATTTATGTATATACGTATACAAACAGACATGCCCTAATTGACTGCTTCAACATCTAGAGCATTGGCTCCCAAAGTGGTCCAGGTAGACCCCCATGAGTCTACGGGAGACTCGACGAGGGTCTACGTTGGCGTGACTAAAAACTAGGGGTTCACAATGTTACTTGTAAAAACTTGCATATTCCATATTCGGTATAGCGTAATTAATATTTAATTTTAATTATATCGTGATTGTTATTATATTGCAATGTAATGTTTGTGGTGGTTGGAAATCGAACCCACGATCTACGGTTCTGCAATCAGGGTATCTGAGCACTCGACCACAAGCCAGTAGATGTAAAGATTAGGTATATGACCAATGTTTGTACCTGCGACGACCAGTAGCCGCAGCAGTGCGGCGACGAGCGCGCGGCGCATGCTGCGTCACCGCGCCATCAACCCGTCGCGTGGTCCCCGCGCGTGCCCCCGCCGCTGCCCGCGCGTGCGGCTACCATCGACGACTCATACGTTGATCTGTAACAAAATTATACACCTCGTTACTTATTGTAGAAGTATTAACATGTATGAATATGCTAAAGACAAAGACAAAGACAAAGACAAAGAAAAAGACAAAGACAAAGACAAAGACAAAGACAAAGACAAAGACAAAGACAAAGACAAAGACAAAGACAAAGACAAAG
>DWDX01001813.1:0-17117 GCA_018245675.1 Agara michaeli | reverse complement strand
TAAATACGCTTTGTAAAACAATAGTACGCATTACATATTTAATATGTTTATTTAATTTATCTCTATTACCTATACGCGTATGCCTCTATGATATATCACTTTAGTAACAAGAACAGAGAAATAGCGGATATTGTAAAACTAATTTTGATTGCAATTGCGTTAACAATTAAGCCGGTGGTTTATGCGCAGTTAATGTTTATGGCAAATTAAATTCATGTTGGAGCGTGCAATAGGCTTCCACACAGTGGCGTATATACGTTTTATGCTAATTATTTGAGAATACTCACAAATTTGAAACACACGTTGGCGTAACAGTATTGTTTTGTACGTTATTATGTCATTTGTTAATGAAACAGACTAACAACATATAAAATACATACAAACAAACTAAGTGGATTACCTTACAAATATCTATCAAGTGATGATTAATTAATATGATTAATTGTAAAATTACCATTTTCTTCAATCTCCATGTATAGATTGGTACACTTCCACACCTCAGAGAACATTATGGAAAACTCCAAAAAGTGCAAGTTTTCTCACGATATTTTGCTTCACCGTTATAGAGATATTTAATTTATAAAACGTAGATATTTTTTTACGGCTAAGCTTGTGTGAAATTTGGGATATTAAGATCCACAACTAATAGTTACCAATGCTTTTGAGATATTGTCTTATATTTTAATTTCTACTAGTCATATTCGTAGAAAGATAATTACATATATATGGTTAATTTGATGACAACGAGCTTATGATTTATTTCTTTTTAACATATTTTTTTTAGGAAAATGGCGAAACATCGTCCACCTTGATGGGTATCGAAGTACCTGTGGTCTCTAACGAAGAATGTCGCAGTTCGTATTCCTTTTTATCTGCGAGAATGTTCTGCGCGGGTGTCCCTGAAGGAGGCAAGGACTCGTGCCAGGTTTGTGATATACCAGGTTCATACTATGTGGCATAGCATTGTTTCAAATGTATTTTTGTCACAAAAAGCAAATTGAACAGAGCCCTTAATGCTTGTAGGAGGGGGAAGGAGGAAGGAGGATTTGTTTATTACTTTATGTTGAAGGGTTGATCACATTTAAAGTTCCTTATGTTAAATGTGTTTTTAATCACTAGTCGCACATACTACAGCTTTTAGTGCATAAGAACATATCAATCGTAGCCAGGAGATATGAAAAACGTCCTATTCCATAGGGAGATTCGGGTGGACCAGCGGTGTTAACATCAAGTGGAGTTCAAGTGGGCATAGTTTCGCATGGCATTGGATGTGCGAGACCGGGTATTCCTGGAGTCTACACTAATGTTGCTACAGTTCGAGACTGGATCCATAATATCACGAAAGTTTAATGCACAGATTGTATTTTAAAAATTATTTATTACGTTTTACTTTGTTGGTTTGTAAATAAAGGCACTGTTTTCATTTATTACTTTTATTTTCACAGATTCTTTATACTGTGAAAGGTTCTCTTATATCGCTTAGCCCTAGGAGATCACATCTTCATCAATCTTTTTATATTTCCAATGTTAGTGATTGGATTGCCTTTATCGTTTTCGCAAGTGACATTTAATCTTTCATACGCCTATAACTTAGTAAAATAAGAGGGCAGGTCTTGATTAGAATTCCAATACAACGCTTTACAGGGAACCTGATCACCGCTATTTCAATCCCAGCAATTGTTATATCAGTCTATACTAGATGGCGCCGCATGTAGCATCACGATATTATATAAGTGGATTTAAGTAAATTAATTAATTATGTGACGCTAAAAGTAAACTATTTAATAATATTATTTTATGAGAAAAGCCACAAACGAGCAGGCCGCAGCCACAAGTGATCGATGCAAACTAGATACTCCTGCAATTGACCTTGATTAGGGTTGTCGAAACGGGACTGCTAAAGCCAATTAGGTTAATATCAGTTGTTAATAGTACTATCAGTTGGTATTTATCGCTAACAGGAATGCAGGAAAAGGAATGTTACTAACATTAGTTCTGTTAGTAATATTAGTATGAGAGTGCAGTTAATAAGAATAGGTATCTGTCTAATTCAAGGTTCATTGCACACAAGTCACTGCTCCTCAGTTGTGGCTGTAGACCGACAACCTTTCTGTATGAAAGACAAATTCTTTTAACAAGCTTCACCGCATAAATAGATGGAACAACTGTACTGTCCTGCACAAGCCGTATGCCCGTTCACCTAACTTCTATTCTCAGATATAAGCCGACCGTAAAAATACTCCGAAACCTGTACTCAATTACATGCAATTAGGCTAACCGCCGCTTGGTTTGGAATACGTTAGGCATATAAATAAATCAGTCCATTGTTTATTTCCGGTGTGGGCTCTAATAAAAGCGAATGAAGCAAATAAAAGAACCCCGTGGAACAAATTTAAATATAAGTAACAGAAAGCCCGTATTAAAATACTTTTTAGCATAGACTAAACTTTGGATGAAAGGGATGAATGGTAACAGAATCCTTGGCATTTAAATGAACGGGAGGTACGGAGTTCTTATGTCGCTGAAACTTTTTTAATTTGCTGTGAAAAGCCAGGTGCCGCGCTCAGCGGTGATCCGTTCGACAATATCTTCAATGACATTCTTTCAAATAGTCAAACTAACAAAGATTTATATAAAATGTGGTTGCATATATTTTTAATGTATCCAAAGTTTATTTCATTTTGTTAGCATATTGTGGGAGAACTAAAAATGGATAATACGTTGCTCACAAACGTTCATTTTTGTGTATATCATGTTGTATATATCTGGAAAATGTGTAATATACATTTTATGCTTTATGCTCACTTTTATTTCATGCGAAGAGCTACTACTGACTAACTGGATTTAAAGGAACTACCGCAGCGGACGTTAGTGGATTTCATCTTATTTTGTATAACGAACCAAGACAAAAAGATAAGTCTATTTTCCGCATTTTGTATCACTTCGAATACCAGTACTGGATGGATGAAAGGAAAGATAAATGAAAATGTAATTAAGCACAAGGAAAACTTTTAAGAAAGCGTTAAAAGTTTCTCAGCAAGCAACATTATTTATTTCTTCCGACAGATAATCGTGTTATTTGCCGCCTTAATATTTATAACTGTCTAGTAAATAAATATCAAAGTTATCTCGAGTTTCGAGAAATGATGTTATAATCTTTGTTTATTATTCTCATCAGTTCCATACAAATTAAACGTCTTCCGGCTTACTGTGAGTTTACTTGTTGGAGAGTTTGTGTTTAAATGAAAAATATAGTTATCATGAGTAGAAACATTTTTTTAAGATAACTGCATCTTTACCCTTAATTTTTAAGAAATAACATGTTATGTTTTTATGCGTTAAGATCTCGATACAGTGACTATTTTAGTTAGTTCCTAGTTCAACATCTTATGGATAATTATAAATCCGACTAAAGACCTATTTAATGTTGTAAATAAATATTAATGGGTTTCAACAACTAGATTATTTTAACAACTACAATTCTAGCTTATTTTTCTAATTGCAAACCCCTAAGCTATGCTGGATATGTAATTTATAAGAATTCATTGGATTCATTCGTTTCTCGCATGGTATCGATAGTGTAATGATGGAGGATTTATGAAATCTAATTTGGTTAGATGTTTTATGAATGGTTGAAAAAAAAATAGTTGCTAAAAGAATCTCTACAAAAAATACTAAACTTTCATCAACGTAGCTCACTCTATCCTATTTATACATTTATTTCAACGCAGAACAATGTCCTTGTTTACACATTGTAGTATTAGACGGCAGCCCTTGAAAAGGTTAATTCATTTTTAGGGTTCCATAGTCAAGGGTAAAATTGGGACTCTATTACTAGGTCTCCGCTGCCTGTCCGTTCGCCTGCTCGACTGTCACAGGACTCGATATCTTGAACCCGAAAAGATAGATACTTGAAATTTTTACGGAGTATGTATTACAAAAAAATTGAAAAAGTTAACAATTAGGGGCGTCCCCATACACGTAACCTTACATTTCGGGCTTTCTTGGTTTGTCTGTTAAACCATGATAAGTAGACACTTTAAATGTTCACAATATAATTTTACCACATCAGATGTGATATAAAGTACAAAGAATAAAAAAAGCTCAAAATTAAAGGGAGTCCCCATACTTGAGACCGATTTTTCTCGGCGTTTTTCTGTTTTTTTTAAGCCATAACACTTGAGATTTTCACAAAGTAACACATAATTGTAAGAGATAAAACTTTCATAGTACGAAACCATCAGTGTGCGAGTTCGACTCGCACTTGGCCGATTCTTGTTTTATTTACACGCTTGATAAAATTTCAGTTACGAAAGTCTACATATAAAAACATTTCTCTTCCAAGAATTTACCATTCCTACAATTGACTTCTTTTGGGTTGGCAGATAACTCGTAGATATTATGTCTTCCAAAAATTCTTGTTACGATTTTCGTTTATTCAAATCCAATGTAGCGCTATTGCTCTCTGAATTTACAAAGCTTTAATGCCTCGCTTCTATTCGGAAATAAAAATGAGTAATGTGCTTAATGTTACACTATAACTCATTGTAACGTTGTATTAAAAATGTAATGGTTTTGCCTAATGCGGCGAAAAAAAGTAAGCGAATGGTGTTTCGTATTTTTTTAATCGAAATTGCTATCCAACCTCAATGTGGCAAGCTGGTAAGAAAAAAGCCAGGGATTTTATCACGGTGATAAGATAAGGGATTTAATTTCCTTTTCTTGACGGCTTGATGACGGAGAAGATGACATCCACTTTCTTATAAAATTAAAACAGATATTTCTTTTGTAAGATACAAGGATTTTTCTTGCTTATAATGAAATGTCGACGTTGTATTTTAAAGGTCAACCACAATATTTTTCGATTACATTTATTGTAAATAATTATAATTATTTTCTTTTGAGTGTTGAGAATTATTTGAATGATTATTGATGAAAACCGTTATATGTACTTGTCTTATATATACTTTATATATATTCGTTTCTTGTCTGTCTCTTGTTGACAATTTTTTTTATTAATCTATACATTTAAATGAACTTGAAGTATCTGTCTGAAATACTTTATTTACACGGTACTAAAATACAAACTTTTTTAAATTCTTGCCTGTCTGTCAGTCTGTCTTTCTGTTTGTCCGGGCTAATCTCGAGAACAGTTGAACCGATTTTCACGGGACTTTCACTGGAAGATAGAGAAGGTTATAGGGTATAATATAGGCTTTCTATCCTGAACTTCCCACGGGATCGGGATTTACACGGGTAACACCGCGGGGCACAGCTTTTATTAAACGTATTCCAGTTCTTATGAGATTATTACAACTTGTGTGTAATATACTAAGTTATTGTGTCTGCATTTTTTCATTTGCTTTGTTCTATGTTTAGTATCATATATATGAATTAATATGCCGTTGCTTTCAGGAACTCAAGACCTGAAGAAAGAACTCCAAAAACTGAAAGTAAACTGTTTAGAATTGTATGATGGCACAATAAATAATATACCTACATAGGTATATATTGTTATACGATTATTTTTATCTTTTCTGTTATTCAAAATTGTCATACGTCTTTCATTTTGATCCGATTATCTTTTGATTATTGGATTCACATCATCTTTGGATCGTATTGGAAAAATCAGCGCCACTAAAAATGTGCTCTATAGTAATTTTGTAAATGCAATTTTTAATCAATTGCATTTTGGACTATTAAGTAGTTTGCTAAAGTAAGTACCTACCAATGAAAATGAGAAGGCCCGATTACGCCCCATTCTTGATCTGGAAATGTCTATACATAATTAGTTTATTCATAACTAGCGAAAAGCCTAGAACAACGATCACGTTCATTTGTCATAAATTGATTGAAAACAAATCGAACTTGCCGGTCGGTCAATCGCCCACGCAGGTAAAGCTCTGTTTATAACTGTTTACACTAATAGCACAGTATTACACTAAGTACCTATTACCTATATGTAAATTTAAGATATTATCAGTTCACATAGTCATGAATGAGGCTGTAAATACAAATTGCATTGCACAATTTGTACGTCAGATTTTAAGAGTTGTTAGTTTTTTTTATGAACAATATATTTAAAAAGTAAACTTTAAATACTAATTACGAATGATAGTTTTACCAGTGGTCAGCAGTATTTCAATTTATGTTTAACTGCAACTCAAAAACAACTGCAGCAGTTGTAATGAGCGTTAAGATGTATTTTTAAACGTTCGTCAATTTATAAGTACTTTTTGAGTTTTATTCATTATTATTAGTTATAAAGTATGCCTGTCCGTAGTGAATCTCCTATGTACCGATTTGTGACATACTCAAACTATGTGGTTCAGTACTCAGTTCTTGTCTGTGTCTAAGGTGCGCAGATGGCCTCAGGATGCTGTCATTCACTATCATAACGAGCGATATATAAATTCCAGGTTATAAGACGGACGTAACTTTGTAAAGTCAGAGGTGCGTGTCATGATTTGGAACCCAGACCTATGGAATGGGAGACTGATGTTCAAACCACTAGCTTAGCACTGTTTATTATCATTAGTGAATATCATCAATAATTATGTTATTGCCATAATATATCAGTAATTATATTATCATTGATAAGTTTTAATGAGCTGAATTCTACAAAGTATTTGGTTACAGTCTTGCATACTATAACGCGGTTGTCGGCGTTGGCAGTAAACAACGGCCCAGTATAATGGACGTGTTTTCCACATTCCACTTAGTAGTAGTTACTTTGCTTCGCTTAACCTAATAACAAGCTTCAGCTACAGCAGCACAATGCTGCGCGTAGCGGAAAATTCGATTAAAATATCGTGTACTCGTCCGCTGGTATTAATAGGGCTTTATCGTTTCTGTTTTACGCATTGCTCTATGCCTCGACTACTTAATTACTTGTAAAGTGGACGCAGACATTTAATTTAACTTCAAACAATCATCATGATCAAAATCAACCCTTCTGTAGTTCTCCCGTCGGACACGGGCTTTCACTGGCTTTTCGGGTAGTGTGAGAAGGGTTAAGGCAGTAATGTACTACGCTGGCCCGGCGTAGATTGCCATATTTCAAACGGCTGGGAGAACATTTTGGAGAACTGTAAGGGTGTAGCTTTCTTCATCGTTAAAGCGAGTACTATTTACACTTAATGACATACACACGTTATTTTGTATTTTCAGATACGGGTTCCACTACCTGAACCTCAGACTCCAGACCATTATCGTTTCAAAAGTGCTTAAATACTGATACAAGTGAACCGTTCAGATGAACTAGTGTTATATTTTATCAATTTTTCGGTGCAAAAATCATTTACATTACCTATGCATTTATTTAAAATAGCCTAGTACACCTTATATGTACATATTTAATTAAATAATCCAGGTTTTAGTTTTTCTCGTTAATGACAGATTAGCTCAGTTTCATTATAATTTCCATTATTGACATAGGCACATTGACAGTTTCCATTATAATTTTCGACTAGCAGGTACCGTATAGCACGGTGAGATACACGGCACATGTCTAATGTCATGAGATAACGCACCCTGCATTACATCATTTCCTCATAAGACGGAAGGAAGTATGTCAATGACGAGACTACAATACTGTTAACACAACTGAGAAACAAAGTGATAGCTTGACTAAGTCGTAAGGAATAAGATACGTTGCTTATGATTCACTTAGAAAATAGGTTCATAAATCAGTTCAGTGACTCGTGTTTCGGTGGTGGTCTAGACTAAAGACATTTTGCAAATCCTTAAACTAGATTATAGTACATAGGTACTGCGAAATTATTTAAAGACGGATAATAAATTAGCCATAAATTTTATGGAGTAGTATTCGGTGTAACTTTAATTTTGGTATAGTCATATTATTTTCTTGTATAAGACGATAATATTCTATCTTATTAATTTGCGATTTAGTTACCGTGAGTAAGAATCTACCTATATTCTCAATCAGTACCTATCAAAGTGTAAATCAAAATTTTACTTAGGTACATTTTTACGATAATTTTTCTATTAGCACTGGAAGACTCGAAATAGCACAATAAAAAAGTCATCGGAGCACAATGAGGGAAGTAAAATGGAACACATTCATCGGTATGTATGAAATTTCGAGTACAAGCTTAGGCGGTCTCATAAAAAGCGGAATGAAAGGTTTTCTGAGTTACTAGAGCAGACTAATAAAGAGCTGCAATTTGCATTACAATATATTTTTTTGCAAGAGCGAATCTTAGCCCTTAAGGTTTTAAATAATATTTGGTGGCGGTATTTGGTATAAACATAATATGGCGGTAGTAATTATTGCCCATAATTTTCTAATTGAAAAATTCAAGATGGCCAAATAATCTAAAAATAGAAATCACTAATATTAAAAAGATTATCCATTACTGTATTGTTAAGACATTTTATTAATATTCTTGTTTTTCTTCAAATTTACATTTTTGATTATTGCTTATGAAAAAAAGAAATGTATGTATGTACAAGCCAGTGTCATGAATAATATGTACTTTAATTAACTAATAAAATCTTTAATGCGATAATTATTCAGGGCCGGCATTAAAACGCTGCGAAAAGTATCTGTAGATCACAAACATATTTTAAATTTAAAAGAACACAGCTCTATGGTAGTAGTACTCTATGGCACCGAAGTTATGAATGACCAATTCGAAGCGTTGCCTAAAAGTCACATTACGAATGAAAAACCGCAGGATTGCCGTAATTGAAAATTCCCTGTGTAATATACGACTTGCAATTTAAGAGAAGCGGCCCGTCGTCCTACAGGGCGGGCCATTTTTCTTTATGTTTAACGATATTATTTAACGCCACAAATTTTACCATTTTTCTTACGGCCTTCTGAACTGCCTGCAATTTCATTATGATAATCGCGCGTTACGTGGTTTCATCTTCGGGAAAGGTGTTCGGGTGGGTATTCGGAATAAAAACGATCCAAAGTACTACACGAACGAGTATTATAGAACTTGAAAACTCTTTTTCTTCATCGTTGAGCCGACAAGATAGTACACATATTATATTGCAATTGGTGTAACCACCTTTATACAAGGTATTTTCCTGTAGGTATATCTTCTATGCTGCATAAAACTCAATAAACCTTATGTTTAGGCAAGGCAGCCACTTTAAGTACGTTTCAAAATTTCGATATGTACTCAAATAACAACAAGCATTTTAAAATATAGTCTGTCTGTCTGGACATCAAGCGGAGTTACACATGCGTTGCCGGTTTAGCATTTCATTTCTAGCGGACACAGTATTTACAAGACACTGTGTTACAGAAAAAGTAATTGAACAAAATCTCCTAATTGTTCCTAAAATGTTATAAGTATGTGACAAGAAAACAAAAGTATCCTGACTCCTACGAAAACTTCCAGTAAGTATTGGTTTCCGACACAAGTTTCTTCCATTTTCCGCCTTTTGACTTTCCTTCCTCCTTCCTCCGGGACGTTGGCTTTTTCATTTTGTTTTATTTTTCTTCTTTTTCGCTGAGAGTTACCGGTTCATAGATTTTTACAAACAATTCCTTTTATTTTTTTATACCTCACGTTATATTATATAAAAACATTCCCACGTTGTTTCAATGTATAAATCCTTAAATCAAATGTCTTTAGCCCTATATTATTTGCATTATATTAATCTTTTATTATTGTGTAAATATATATAAATGACAGACGACGTTTCTATGTAATATGTTGATCTTAATATTTTATATTTCTAAGCCGAAACAATTGTTGCATCCAATTGTTTCGACTATACAGATAACATGTACATATTATATAATATTACTATACTATACACTCGTGAAAAAATGAAAGAACCAGTAACAGCATACAGGAATATAAAATCACGAAAATGCAATAAATGCGCACAGAACGTAGTGAATCGTAAAATTTAACGTTACAGAAATTAACTTAATGGAACTCGAAATTGCTCGTTTTACACTCATGCTGCTATGCCGTGCTACAAATTCTTAACCTGAGTATGTATACATCGGTGGCTTTATACATGCTCTTTGACAAGATTTTATGACATTAAAAATGTTTGTACGTGTATCTTACAAATATTGTAATAGAATGGAATTTTGTTAATAAGTAGTAATAATTTCATATGAAAAGGATCATTGACATACAACATTACGTGTCATCTACGATAATGCGTAATTCTCGTTTAACAGAAAAAAAACAAAATGGCATAGATACTAGTCTGGTAACAACAGGTAGATTATAACTGCACCTACCACCACATGTTAGATAATGCGGTCCACTAAGCTGACGTATGCTATGAAATGCTATGATAGTACCTATGCTCTAAGTCTCCCGCAGTCGAGAGGAAGACCAGTGTCCAATATTGGGACTTAAAATAGGTCGCACCCAAATGCGTCGACTCATATGTTACATGAAAAAAGTAGAATTATGACGATAACGTTCACTAACTGGAATCAGCACTGTTATGATGAGCACTCTTTGCTACGTTGAAATATCTTATTTGTTTTCTGATACATAAGTAGTGCGGCTTATTCTAGTCGAGTCGGTCATTCTGTACGAATAAAATAGAAGGGAAGTAGGATTAACTGTAATTTAAGCTGAAAGAAACTCGTGGAAGAAACAAAAAAGTACTCCTAATTAAGGCAAGAAACCTTTGAAAAATGCCCTGTGCTTTTAATTATAACAGTTTGCCGTTCAAGCACCTCTTCAAGTAATAAAACTGGCTTAATTTCCATTGTTGTTATTAATTTAAGAGATACTGAGAAATTTCTAATTAGCTTTCCGGTGTCTTCTTTATTAGTTTCACCTAAATGTTACTTTTTACCAGATCTTTAAAAAAATATATATATCTTGCCATTCCATTATCTATTCATATGAATATTTGGATGATAGTTCAATAAGAATATAATGGCTCATTGCATATTTATTGCACAACTCATCCGGAACTTCGTTTGAACTAAGACCATGCCTTTCTCCTAGCGAACGTTTCTTATTCCAATTTATTCGATCTTAGGCACCACCTTTTCCGTGTCTTCTTCAAATCAGTATACTTACCCCTTTCAAAAGTTCCTTCTCAATAATATGCGCATAGGGCGTTAAAAGCGAAGCCTTTTATTGAAATTCACCTTTGATGGCAGTTTTACTCGTTCCTTTATTACTTTTTTAAAGGACATTTATTGGCGATGTACAAAATGCGCAGAGAAGAAGGGACTTATTGTATCAGTGAGCTATTTATATAGCTCGTTAATTTATAATAGGAATGATCTGAAACTTGTAGCTTTGCACTCATTCTAACGTCGTGTATACTGTGGACACTTATATATAAAAATATACATATTCAATATCGTATCACATCTTCACACGTTGACATCTGATCCCTACTTTGGCAGAGCTTATGTTGTATGTAGTATCCCAGACAGCTGATAAAGTACAAATATACATTTCTATATATCGTAGATATTTATATAAGCAATTTTGCACCCGGACACGAACTAATATTTATGCGAATAAAATGTCTAAATTTATCGTTAAAATCCTTTTCAGAGAGGGAATTAAATCCGAGACCATCTCCGAACGTCGAAACACCACGATGATTGAAATGCCAAACGGGCCGTTAAAATAATTTTGTACAAATCTTAACATATACGAAAGACAGGAAAAGTTACTAACACTAAAATGAGTTTCAGCTAATTTTGATTAAATTTATTTTTAGCAACATTTGAATTTTGTTTATTTACAAAGGAAGAGAATATAGCCAGTATTTCCTTGATATAATCAGCTAGCTGTCAGACATTTGGTGAGAAGAATTCTTTTGTGTAACTTCGCCGTACTAAAGATCTTGCAGAACTGGCACTTGTCTTTAAGTTGTTCCATTAAGAGTAATGCTCATTTTCAAACAGCCGGCACAGCTGCAAAGAAAAATAGTCAGCGATATTGACTAAGAACGGGGATATTTCGCGAAGGTATTCTTTTGTTATTGGCAGATTCGGCAAATAGAATTAATATAAACTGTAACTGTGTTTGAAAGGGGAAATATTTCCTTTTCAGCACTAAAATTATTTACTGACTATACGCATACATGGCGTAATTTGATTTTCGTTTTGATATAAGTGTACAATTGTATGGGTTACACCCTATTAGCGTTGACCGCATCGTGGCTGAGCAGGACAATTTCTGCCCATTTTGCGAAAACTAAGAGATTACTGTCACCGTCTCGTTTTTTCTATTATTTATTGGTCGGGTTATGTGTTAGTGAGAAACCTGTCTGTTTTTTAAGTATTTTGGAGGCTTCTAATAAGTTCTAATCGCTGTTATGTACAAAAGCGTTCGTCACCAGTAGTGCAATGCTATTGGAAGTGTAGGGAAACTTTATAAATTATTAGAGACCCATCCAAAATTGATATACAGCGCTGCTTATCTTTTCAGATTATTTACAATATGCAATCGTATCTAGGCTACGTCGGCGACTCATTGTTATTTTATTAACCATACGCTTCATAATGTAAGCAGTTTAGATTTATCAGACTAAAGCCATACTGCAACATGGCTAGTTTCATTGATATTATTGTTATTTAAAAGAGTGCTGGAAGTTTTTTTCACCGGTTTTTTTTTCCCAGTCTACTATAGCTGAGGGGCAAACAAAGCCGAAGTAATTAAGATGACTAAAACATGACCTTCATTAAGTGTATGTATGTGGGTACCTTATAATTAATAAAACAATTTGAATTTGAATTTGAACTAACGTAATCTATGTACTAAATTTGACTAAAATTACATTGTTTCGAAACATATCTATTCATTAAATCATGAAGCATAAAGTATGTTTGACTTATGCTCGGAATTAAACTAATCCAGGGCGGAGTGAATGGCCTGTCACGATTTAAGGACCCACGCAATTTCGTCAAAATGCGTGACGGAATTAACGTAATCAATTAGCGTTTAATGGGCTTGTGCGAAGCAGTGGTGTTGGTCCAAAAATAAATGTCCCTTGATGAATGTTACCCGTATTTTTTTATGTACAAAACATGTTTAATATGTAAAGTAAGTATATAAGTAATTTAATTAGTACAGATGAATTAATTTAAAAGGCTGATAGATGTTTTTAAGGAAAATACAGTAGGGTCTAAAAGTCTAGATTGAGTTTACTCGCCACTCTATTTAGCTGTTTATATCACGTTCCGAAATAAAACATATAATATAAACTAAAAACATTACTGTCGTCTAAAATGTAACTTTAATCCATTAAAAAACAAATATTGGCATAGTTAGTTCTAGTCCTGTACATTGAGAGCCTCTCAGCTAGATAACTTTATGAGGGTCACTTGTGAAACAATTCCACTAAATATTCGACCGCAGCTTGGCTGTGTGAGATTTTGTCGTAGCTAACAAAAACTGCTCTAATTTATGGTTTAAAGTTTCGCGGGATGAGATTATCGAGAGGCTGGACGCAATACGCCGCCATTGTTGGTAACGGTATATACATATATTGATCGATAACATCTATATTTGTGAGTCAGAAGGGTGTTAACTATAAATTGCAAATACATTTTCAAAGCATTGTGCCGGTGGCAACGTAACCAATGATTTGTTTTAAATAACAAACTGATATTAGCATACTTGACTGATACAGCCGTTTAATTAGGTATAATATTTAAAAAATTGTAACAGTTTTGTAATATGCATTAAAAATACTTTTTTTTATGTTTGTGAGTGTATACACATTTTATTGAATTTTATTGTTCATCTAATTGCTTTAGAGTAGACAACTGATGTTCGTGCACTGATGTTTCTGCACAAAATTTCCGTGCACAGCACCTAAATCATATTTATGGTCTTTTTAACTCTAAGTTCTAAGTCTAAAGACCAAGAGTGCAATGTTTTGGCATTCATTTGCTCTATGCCTAATTTTAAAAGGTCGCAAAGTAGGGCCATCAAAAATCACGTTGATGGTAAAAGGGCATTACCTTGCACATACATAATGTTGTTGACATGAATTTAATCATAGCCGACCGGAACAATTATTCTCTTGACCGAAGGGCATAATCAGTGTGTATTTTAATGAAATTATTATGTCATGTTGAGTATAAGGGGATGACCTTCGTCCAATGCTAACGTTAGGATCAGTAATTTTACTATACACAAATAAAAAAAAACAGAGTGTAACGTAATGGGAAAGATCCCTTCTTAACCTGAAAAAAAAACGTTTTTTAAAGAGAGTTAGAATATAACTTATAAGTTTGTAGCCAAATCTTGGATTATGGACAACAAGTTCACTATTGGTATACTTGAAGCAAAAAACGTGAAACATACGTGTAATCTTTGAGATTCTTATGACGCCCAAAATTGTAACAAGTTATATTATTTCCAGGGCTCCACCTCGAGCGGCTTATTCAAAGTTTGAGTGCAAACAAAACAAGAGTGAGGGAATGTTTTGAATAATGCAAGCAAAGTGCATCTTTGCGGGACCTGCGCGAAATGTTGACAACAAAGTTTGGCATCCCCTTGCTTACTCTGCTTGGATTTGTATCTCATATAACAATATATCGCTTATTTTTCGTTTTGATTGAACTTACAAATTTGCCTTTATATTCAGAATACGTTTTTCATTTTATCAATGCTGTTCACGTAATAGGTACTTTTGAGTATCTAATTCAGTTAGAATATATAGAATACTGTTTTCGTGATGTTTGCGCAGCATTGTGTAAATAAATATAGAGGACTATTGAGTGTAGAACGTTATTTTCTTTGAGTATTCCTACGTGCTTTTTTACAGTCTGCATTTTAGACTTAGATGTTTAGGGGTAATTTGGGCTCGGCGATTTTGATTACTTAATTAGGAACATACTAGTAGTATATAATGACAGTGTAGAGACGTCTGATTTAGACCAATAATTCTCGTATTATATGGCAATTAAAACTGTTAGTAGCTGCAGGCAAATATTTACGTCCTTTTAAGCAATCTTTTGTCACTGTTACAATAGGTGTCAATTGTTGTTAGAGAATAGTGTTCCCATAATTGATTATTCAATGTTTTGTCGATTTCTGTATTTGTATGAATTTTGCTATTGTGAACTATTCTCTCTATTGACGTTTGTCATAACAAAACACAACACCATTGTTAATGTATAGTGGTAGGGTAATTTTTCCACTAACAAGTATAATTGTTTTAATTTTATCAACTACCAAGTTGACTACCAAGTTGAGTGGACGAGACACTATGGTGTTTCATATATTCCAGTCTCTCTAAGCTTCTTTGAAGCCCCGAATGACAATAAGCATTTAAGCAATAAACATAACATATACTTTAAAAAACTTGGCCTTTGTATGTAGGTTGGCATTTGGATAGTTGAGTGAATATTCATTTGATTTCGCGTCCTCGATATCGGTCCTTATTGTAGGTCTTAAAGGAAGTTAGGTAACGTTAGATAGATGAGTTAACCATTAACCCGTATCTCCGTCAATCCCCACTAGAGCAGCGTGGTGTAGTATGTTCATACGTATGACGCAAATACGTTACAGCTAATAATCCTAATGCGTACCTAGCTCTAGTAGAATTATTTCCTGGTGATTTCAAAGCGTACATAATTACAGGTAAATTGATGGAATACCGTTACCATTACCGCTAACTAGTAGTACAGATCTACACAACAAATTACATTTATCTCATAATATACCTGAGTTTTGTAAGTATTATACTAATTTAATTTTAAAATTTCGTAACACACATTATATATTAGGTATAATACGTACATACATAGCATATTAGTGCGCAGGTGCAGCAAACCCTACTCCGGCAATTTTAAACTCAATTTGCCGTATTCAGTTTCTATGGGTACACAAAAGCAATCAATCTTTTCTCTTCCTTAACGTTATTAAAATTGTAACATAATTCTCAATAAAATATACTTATATACGAAAATCGAGTTTTAACAGGTACATTATTTTCTTATGAAATCAACGGATTTTTTAAAATTTAAGTTTGTTGTTTTCAATATGTTATTTTTTATATTATGCCTATTGTATTTCTTTCCTTGGGGTTCTTAGTAATCCAAATCAAACTATATAGTAACAGTTGCAATCTTCCGGAAAATTGGTTAGGTCAAAGCGCTCCTTACCTTGCGCTCGTAACCATTATCTGGGACCCAGTATCGTTCGGACAGTTGCCAACCCTAACCACAAGTTGAACGAAGCCGGGACGACCGCTCTGTTTTATTAACGATTGCGACTGCAGTTATATGCAGTACAAGCTATAGGTGATTTATTCAAGAAATGTTATGTTTCAGCATAATATGAACAATCCACGTCTATCCCTAATCCTTATTTTTTTATCTGTTTATATAATGATAGCTGTTGTGTTTAGTCCATTTTTCGCAGCCAACATAATATCCCGTACTGTTCTACAGTCAAGTTCAAAATGTCATTTGTTTATTATGTGTGATGTAAATTAGAACCTCCAATTGAACAATGAAGGCTATCACTGTAATATGTATTATAAGGATGTACTTTCTGTGTTATTTCTATTGGTATATATTCATGTGGCCTAAAATATTGCTTGCATAAATATGTATGTTCTGTGATATAAGTGTTAAAGGTCTGTACAGTTTCTGAAGGTTTTAGATATAACGAGCTGCGGAAAAATAAGACACTACTTATCTATGCTCTTAGTTCAATCATATTTGTAACATCACTTTACACGTTAAATATGAAATTAACTTATGCAATTAATTAGTTAATTACCTTATAGATAGTTGTCTTGTTCCATCTGCGCTTACTCTCTTTGAAAGCTGTACCATCCTCTAAATGGAATAATTTTAATTGGAGAATCTTCTGTGAATAGGGCAGCAAACACAAGTAGTTGCTACTGGTCTGCTTCAGTTAATATAAGTTAATAACACTATTAATATTAATTGGTAATAAGACAGTTGAATTACAACAATTACTACATCAATCCTGTTCGTAAGTACGATTACCGTTAGTAAGATTTAGTATTTGTCCTCTTTAAAGTAGGCCTTAAACGCTTGTCTTAGTTCTGAGGATTAATAATATAAATATACATTTATTGTTTTTAAAAAAAAAACAGTGAAATACATACTAGAAGGGCTTGACAGTTCCTGATACATAGTATTTCAC
>DWDX01001812.1:0-17120 GCA_018245675.1 Agara michaeli | reverse complement strand
AATTCTAAATTAGAAAAATCCAACAGTACCCAACCCGGGATTTGAACCCAGGACCTCCCGATCGACAGTCGCGCTAGTAACCGCCCGACCAACGAGGCAGTCATAATTGTTTAAGATGTCATTATATTGAATGCCAAAGGTTATGTATATAATATTTTTCGATAGTTCGTTATAATACCGTTATGTAAGTGTATTACAAGCAAACATTATTGTTTAAATTGGTTACTGTTTGCATGTCATCCTGTTTATTGTTATTCCATTAGTCACGGGAGAGTAACTAATGTGGGACGCAGCCTCCGGCGGAATGTTCTGTGTGCGGAAATTGTTTCAACGTTTGTTTTTCATGTAACCGGTGCGGTTAACGAAACAAATAAAACAAATTTGTTTTTGTATTACGATGATTTTATTGTTTGTGATTGTAGCTGATAAGCATACGTATATAAACACACACGATATAATTACTTATATAGATATTTTTATTACGACCAGACGCAAAACAGACAAATGTGCTCATCACACAAACGTTTGACCCGGGTGGGAATCGAACCCACGACCTCCGGTTTCGCGGTCAGAGTCTCTAACCAATCGACCGCGAGGCCAGTCAAATATAAAATAAATTTACCATATAAATATATACTAAGAATCAATTCACAATCAATTCCTACGTTGATTTAACAATAATAGCCTTGGGATACACAAATAATTGTAGTGTGCCATTACAATACGAGTAGCTATGACTTACGGTGAATTTAGACCCCCCGCTTACATTGCATGTAAATGGTCGTGTGGATGTTTAAGGGTTAATAATTGAATTTGTCTTTTTTTATTATGAGATCACCAGCATTAGTTCTATTGTCCCATTGCTGGGCATGTCCCATATTGTAATGAAAAGGGCTTTGTCTACTAAACATTACTAACATACTGAAGTGAGCCAGTTTCTTTACGATATATACTTTTATTTGTAAGTAGCTTTTACCGGGGACTTCGTCCGCGTGGAATAGTGACTTTGGGCAGCATTTTAATTTCCTAGGATATTTTTGTTACAAAAGACAGTATTCCACGCGAACGAAGACGCGGGAAAAAGCTAGTATAGCCTATATTGACCAGTGATAATGTAGCATTCAAATGGTGAAAGAATTTTTGAAATCGGTCCAGCAGTTTTTGAGCCTATTCGTTACATACACACACACCCACACACACACACACACACACACAAATCCTTCCTCTTTATAATATTAGTATAGATATAGATATAAACAATGAATTTCAATCTGTAATTAGGTGGAGTGTAAGCAGATAATGGCCCAGTCGCATGTGGTGGAACGGCCAGCAGCTCTCTGTAACTCGCCGAGACCTGCCTCCACCAAGTCCTGTAACAGCCGCCCGTGTCTCCTGGACACCTCGTCTCCAGAAATATCGCTCGCTAACTCCTCTTACATACAACACGATCCGAAAAAGAAAAAGGTAAGATAAGAGAGATTGAATATAAACTATATAAATTGTGCAACGTTTTTGATATCTCTTTGAAATCAATACGAATTTCGTGTAATAGAGTTATTTCTTACGTAATAAGATGAAACTTTTTTTCGTCAACTTGCAATTGAACAGGTAACTGTAAAGTTAATACTGACGCAGTAAAAATGTCTCATCTATTTATCGTAAATGGATTAGAACGATATATTTAACATCCAAGATGATAATATTGTGTTATGAAATAATTATTGCCTAATTGCGTATGCCTAATTGCGCATGATAGTACTGAAATAATTATTATAATTTTAATTGCGTTTCTTAAATGTGTACGCCGTAGAAGGAAAAATATTGGTTGAACTCCTGTAAAATTTTTAAATGTACCCATATTTGTGTAAATAAACATCTGTATCTTTATCTCTGTCTCTGTCTCTGTCTCTGTCTCTGTCTCTGTCTCTTTCTCTTTCTCTTTCTCTTTCTCTTTCTCCGTGTCTTTCTCCGTCTCTTTCTCCGTCTCCGTCTTTGTCTTTGAATTAATTACTACATTAAATTAAATTAAACAGGTGACAGTAAAGGTGGGCGGATCGGCAACCATATTCTACGGAACACAAGTGAAAATAAAATGTCCAGTGAAAGGCTACAACAGGACGAAGATTCAATGGGCGAAGGATAATCAGATTATCACAAAGTCGAAGAAATACAAGATTTCCAAAAAGGTGAGATCCATTTACTGTTACCATGTTTCAATTTAAAATATTTAAATAAACAAGACTTTTATTGTTTAACTAGTAGTATTGGTTTTAAATATTCAGAGACGAGTTACAACACATTTGTAACCGTAGTCTAATGATTTTATGTTCTCTATAGCAGATTTGTATGTTTTAATAATCTGCAACCTTTACAACAAGCAGTTACTTAAACTTTTCTATATTAATAGAATTCTATCCAAAAGACTCTACATTTTAGTACAATACCTATACATATCAAATCAAATCAAATCAACAATACATAGTTGCTTGATTCTTCTTAAAATCTGTTAACTCTTCTTCCGCTAAAATGTAATTAACGAAATCTGATCGTTTTGTTGTATGGAACATTAATATTTTTGCCCGAAGTATTTAATAGACAGCAATTTATTTATTAGCACCAATTTACAATTCGGGTCAGTGTACCTGTATATTAAACCGTGCATTCTATAATCGTGTTAAATCCATTTATGTATGGAACGAAAATGCCGATATTTTGAATGCAATCAGAAACACAAATCATAGTTTATGCGGGTTTTATTCTGTTTTATATTAAAGTTACATTAAAATTATTCATAAATCAGTTATATAAAAAAAAATGTAACATTAAAAAAACAATTAACATTTAGCGTAAAGCTTGGCGTAACCCTCCCCTTCAATTTTAAATTAACTGCTCTATCCCAAAACTAAATTGTCTAAAGTCAAATAATAATAATGCCTTCACGGCCGGTCCCTAACGGGGTAGGCGGGCCGCACCGAATGCCAATTATCTCTGTCGTCACAAACCTGACGTGCTTAGTCTACATCCATTGTCTAAACTACACGTTGTCTAAAGTCTAAACAGTTCTAAAAACGCTCCTGACAATTACCTACGTCTGTTCTTGTTAACACCCGGCTTTCGCAAGTCACAGTTGTTCTCAGCATCTCGCAAACAACTTAGCAAAAACCTTTCGGAATAGACCCGACTGTAGCGCTGTACAAGTTAAACTAAATTACTATATTTCAAGATCTCGCTGCTGGATTACGCTAACGAGTTGAATCTGTACATTGTCTCTGAACTCGTGCATTTGAGTTTGTATAAAAAATTTAACTAAAGGAGACTGTTGTAAACTAACTAGAAGCTCAGTAAATCATTTAATTTGCTAATAGCATGTATCCATGCTATTATTTATAAATGGGAAAGTGTATTTGTTTCTTTGTTTGTTTGTCCTTCTTTCATATCATAACGGAACAATGGATCGATGTCATTTTTGGTATGGAGATAGTTGAAGGATCGGGGAGTGACATAGGCTACTCCTTTTAGCGGGAAAATAGCGAATTTTCACAAGTAATCCCATTTTAATCAAATAAGCATTACAGATGGCGTTACGTGCGCAATGTTATCAAGATTTTAATTTTAAGAAATGCGTGAGGAGGACATACGGTTGTATATAGATATCCGTACGTCTTTTATTTATATATCATCTGTGTTACTCAGGGCGCTCTTCGCATAACATCCCTTTCGCTCCGAGACCACGGGGTGTACACGTGCGTCGCTGGCCGGTCCAGTGCCAATCTGACGTTGCTGGTCAAACCGAGACCTGGAGAATTCCCTTCGAGCGAAGAGATCGAGCGGCATAAAGCTCTGGATGAACCGTCATCACCGCTGGCGGACAGGTTAGATACGTCTTTTATTATTTAATTATTTTTTCGACTTCTGCAATCGACATATTGGCTCAAACTTTGATTTTTTTTTAATAATGGCTGTACACGACGAAACGTATATATTTCTTTATATAACATTATCTTTGTACGCAGTTTGTTTAAAAAACTGTTTTTGCATATTTTAAATATAAAAATATAATAATCACCTAACATTTTCGTAACGTTCATAATCGTTAACAAGTCGATTAAGCAGCGGTGAAATGAATGGATATTTGATAAAATTATGCTTCCATCAATTCACATCGAACAGTAGAGCCGACGGCCGTTATCGTGCTATAATCGGAGGCCGATCAGACGACCAGTCCCACGAGCAGCGGCCCGGAGACCAGCGCAAAAACTACAAGAATAGACAGAAAGGTATGACGTTAGATGTACGAAGGTTGGTTAAAAACTTTACACTTTTAAACCACCCGCTTCTTTAAACAATCGCCGCCATCGCCGTCCCAGCAATATTTAATCTTAAATGTATCATGTCAGTTCACGTTAAACATAATGTATAAACGATCACAACACCCGTAACATAAGGAAGAGTTGTACGTGTATTGTATTTAACGCCGATCTGACTTCTAATAATAATAACAATAATAACTTGTAATAAAGCTGCCAACAGACCGGTAATATATTAAGTTGCGTTCAAGTCGAAGCAAACTTGTCGGAATCAATATAAGCCGCTCGATCGATAACCGCAATATCGAGTCATGGGTTCCGAATTGGGAAAGTGCGCAGTGAACTTTATATGTGTATTATAATATGCGGTCGGGCACTTGGGAACTTTATTGAGACGCCGGCATGAGATCGTCTTTTGTTATTCTCAAAGTAATTGGTAATTCAACAGTATTTATATTGACAGCTCACTCCAGGGTTTTAGGTTCATTACCAGAAACCTTACATGCTTACTATTGTTCCAACAATTAACTTAAATCGAACAATAAATGATTATTAATTAAAATAAATAACTGAATGTAAAACATATTATAGTTGTAAGTAACCTAAATGCAAATAAATAAACATAAAAATTAATAATAGTCAAAATATAATAAATGAAATGAAATGAACATAAAATAACATTTAAAATTCATAACAGGTAAAGTCGACAAGGTCCGCGACGCTCTCTACGGCAACCCAGGCACTACCAGCACCAAAGCGTCGCCCAGTTTCAACAGCCAAGCCAGAGACATCTACGACGAAAACGAGGTAGGTTTCGTGCGATTTGTATTCAACGGATATTTCAAAATGTTAATCAACATCGAATGTAATGGAGAGACAAGTCGTCATCGGAACGTATTTGTGATTTACGATAAGAACAATTATGCTTTTATATATTGTAGTTCATACATGTATAAAACCACGCCCATGTCCAATATAGACGGGCAGAAACGCGGTACTCTATTTGTCTGTTATATTTTCATTACAATCGTCATACGTGCTCCTCTGTCTAAGACAGGTACTCTCAACTTAGCCTTCATATAATTCAATATAAAAATTACTATTTTAATATCTGTGTACATAATAATGTAAGCATTTTTAATAGAAATTCCCAGACACAAACGAAACTAATTTGATCATGGCAATAAAAAAGTATGAAGTCTTAGGGAAAGATTTAGTTTATATGAAATAAATTGTTGCCAGAATTTTGAACATTTTTGTCAGAACAATGGCAATCCGTCACGGTTACATTTCACATCTGTTGGGAAAAAACTAATGAATGTCTCATCACAAATAAGAACCTTCTTTTGTGTGAAATACATATAGTTAAAGGTGCTTTATTTTCACACAACAAACATGAATTTTCGTTTTATGAGAAACTTGGAATTGGAAGATCGAAATGAAATTGAAGCTTACTTACATCAACACAATGATGAGAAGCTATAACAAAGTTGTAAATGAAATAGTAACAATAAAAAATCTTCTTTTAAGAAATGAAAATTATATAGAACATGAATTAAAATAGACGGATTTCATAAACTTTCTTCAATAAATAGTTGACAACTCATAAAATTATATTAGTCTAGACATCACATCAAAGTTGAAAGACGGCTAAGTTATCTTTTCACATATCAAATCAAACGTGAAACATAAAACAAAATCCAACACAATAAAGAGAATTCTCGTAAAACCGCGAAATAAAAGTTCGCGAATCACAAACTTTATTGTTACACTACAAAGGGAAACTGTCGAGGACAAAAAAATTCTTAAAGATAGTTGATAGACAAAGAGCAGGGGCTGCTGTAAGTAAGGGTCCTTTGAAGGGTATTTGTATTGATGATCGTTTATCGAACGTTATTTAGCTAGTGAACGCTATTCTGCTTGTGCTCTTAAGAACAATTGCGTAATAACATCAATAATTTTTATAATACGAACACAGAATTTGATAGGAATGCAAATGACAACTGTCTGAACGGTCTCGATTATTCTTATTGTAATGATTGTAACGTATTGAGGTAATTGTAAGCAGCTCTAACGTATACGACTATTTTAGCGTAGCAAAGATAACACAATAGAAAGAATAAAAGAAAGGAATGGAACATTTAAAGTAAGAGTCGATTCACCGAAATTACTTTTATGCTAGAATAACAAATGTCTAGCTAGGACCTGTGGTAGTACTATAAAATGTTAGTAACAGACAAGAAAATTTTCCTGACGATAACGAAATGCCTTAAGGCGAGACGTACACAGAACGCAAACAAGCACAGAACAAGCAAACAAACTTAAAACAATTTTATTGCACAACAATTTCATAATAATAAAGAAGAGACCTATAAATAAAACAATAGACAGAAATGAAAGCGACAGACTATATTTCTAACACACTGTTCCTGCTAATTTATTTAACATCTGGAAATATAAAACAAAACCAAAAAGTTATTTTTATCCAAAATAACATCAAACATAACCTATTCAAATTTTCAAACTCTAAGAAAAATTATCTGAAGCACGTTCTTTATCGAATTGTGGATAAACACATTTTTTGAACATAGTATAAATAGGTAAACATTTAAACCCCCTATGCTACTCCCTGCAAACATAGTTTAGTCCTGTTCGCTTAAAACCGAAGCTAGCTAGTCTTTGCTATACGACCCCCTGAACAAAATGTTCTTCTATTAGCCACAATACTCAGTATTTTTACTTGAACAGTAACTCTGTTGAGTATGTACTTAAGGCAGTCGTTGTCTGTAGCTATGTACCAGTCTATTGTACTGACCTTCAGAAGTTCTAGGGCCCATATAGTACTTCTAAAAGTTTATAGCACTTGATGACTAGAACAGAGAGACGTAATTCTATTACTGCCAATTGAACGTTCCCGACTTTTGTGGGCAAAACTTGTAGCAATTACAGTTTTTGATAAAGCTTTAAATTAGAAATATCAACTAGCAGTAGGTTTTTTGTTTTTTTTTGTGTGAATACTTCTAGATAAGCGAATATATTGATTTTTTCATATAATATCGGATTTCTCTTTGAACAAAAGTGACTTAATGGATTCTTGGTAGGTTGTGTAGATATAAAAAAATATGTTTAGACGGTTTAGGCAAACGGTATTAAGCAAATGAATACTCGCGTGATCTTTTAACACGCTTGTAAATACATGTAAATATTTTCAAACAAATTACGTAAATTTTTTTTACGTAACTTGTCTCAATTTTATTTGATTATCGGTTCTTGGATTTAAATGTAACAGTAGTTTAACAGTGGTTAAAAATAATTCTCAAATTGGAAATCCTATCCGCGTCCTTCATTAGAGTTCTATCTATAATGGTTGCTAAGTTATGTTTGCATTGTTATATTTTGCTTTGAAATGTGCAGTGTCAATATACGAAGCCACAACGTATTCCATTCGGCCCTCAGGGACAGCAATGCTGTTTCCAATACAGTTCGATATTCGATTGGATTCAAATTTGTAAGGGTTAGGTGACTTAATGTTACTTACCGTGCATTCGTTTTTGTCATGGTTGTTGTCAATTACATAGAAGTATTGTGAGTGAAGACATAATATAAGAGCTCTCCTCGAAAGCCGACAGCGCACTAGCGACTCCTCGGATATTGCAAGTATCCATAGTCGATGGTTACCACTTACCATCAGTGTGCCTCTTCCCTCTTCCCTACTCGAACGCGTTAGCGTAAACTACAATTTGTATGGAATCGAAACAGCGCCAACTAGTGCCAATAATGGGGAACAATTTTGCAAGTGATGTTTTTACGCGCTTCACAGCGAGCGTCGAATGACGACTAGCCGTGATTGGTTGTTTCAAGAGCTCGGGGAGTGCGAAATACGGAATTTGAGTTTCGATACGTACATGTCATAGCAACTGACGCTCGCTTCTCGCTGCGTTTGGCATTTGCTCGATTTACGCGACGGTAAAGTCATTCGAATATATTTTCTTTACTCGCACTCAACGCCCTGGAGTGTTACTTACACAGTGACTCACCCTCGCTGACGGGAGATCACCCCCTGTTATAAATAACCGGCTTTTGCCTTAGATACATTGAAATGACAATTAAAACAAGGACAACATGGCTCCAATAACATTAACTATTCACTAAGGGGCTCGGGTTAATAGCTCCGGTTTTATTATCAGCACTATAATAATAATTGCAGATCTGAGAGGCCCATTCATATTTTATAGATGCACTTAGTAACAAATGCTAGGACCTCTTTTGTCCGCAGAGTCGTTTTGAAATATTATGATGATGTTAAATGTAAGAGATAAGCAAAACAAGAATACTATGACGGAAGCTGTCTCCAAAAACAAAACAGCATCAACATGAGGGAAGATCTTGTTCTTGATCTTAGTAAAATCATGTGCGTACGTGTTTGCGTCCGTGCGTGCTTGAGTAAGTGCATGCATGTGTGCGTGCGTGTGTTAAAATCTCTTCATATTGAGCCGGTTCACAGCTACCTTTGTGGCGGTTAAGTTGGAACGCTCTGTGTCACAGTATACATTTGGAACAGAAAGAGCCCTTCAAAAAAAGCAGGATAATAAAACAACTGCTGCTTAGCGGCAATAAATGTTGTCCGCAGATAAACAGCAAGGGCATCTGTAAGTTTATAATAATCACCTTGAGCGAGGCGTATATAGAATGTTATTCCTCGGCAATGATCGTGTGCGACAAAGTACTTAAAACTTCAAAGTGTTCTCGGAAATCTACGAAAGCTTCGGCGTCATCGCCCCAAGCTCCACAGGCTCGTGTATAATGTTGTATACGTTCAATAATAATTTTATTGCGCCCATAAAGACGGCTATAAAGTTTATTGCGCCGCTCGACTGTACAACTTGGCGAATTACACCAGATAGCTAATCATTGCGTCATCTTGGAGGTCACCTTTCAACTTTTGTGTTATGTGAAAAGTTTCGTACAAAATCATTTGTGTTACGGATCTTGAGCGCTCTTTCGCCGCCACAATTTTGGGTCGGATTCTCGCCGTTTCCACAGCGACTGTGTTGATAAACAGGGCAAGGAATTTCTACGAAACGGCTACGAAGAACAAGCGGTGAAATATTTGTTTATTATTTAACGGTCTAACGTTTGGCAGCGATCCCATCTGATGTATAGAAAGAAAGTAAGAAGAAAAGAAGACAAATGTATTTATTGGCGGACTTTTCCACAAAATAACGGACACCTAAAAATGTACAATAATTATATAGCTAAAATATAATAGATAAAAAAATAGTAAATATAACATAAATAGCATATGGTACATTAGTCGTATGTTCTAAAATTGACCCCGTATCTCTAAGATTCATGGCATATACTGTAACTAATTGTTAATTAAAAACAACTATTATCATTCTCTGTAAACACAAAACTTCGTTATCAATAATATTTTCGTATACCAAAACATAATTCCAACTAAAGTTTATTTGGATTATCGCGTAAATAAACTCGGTGTGCCTAAGTGAAACGAAGACAATATAATGGAACTGAATTAAACCAATATTGACACACATAAGAAGTAGAAATGGTATTTATTGGAACCATAAACTTAGCCTCATCTAAAATTAAATATAAGCTTGTGTAGCGGCGAAGAAAAATATAGTGGGGAAACCGCTTGTACGTTTTCTGAAAGTACTTCATAATATTTTGTAAGCTGCACTTGATCAGCCTTGAAAGCTTATGACCTATCCCTCTCATTTCTTTAACGGGGATATTGCAACAGAAAACTGACAAAAGCTTTAATGACAAAGGTCATTTGCCCTTATAATGACACTATATTTCAAAAACAAAATTTACCTTGTCTTTTAAGCATTTCGTCTACGGCAGGGTATATAATATGATGTTCAGTCGGAAACATCGTAAAGCTAATATTAATCTGTTGCTAACTACTAATGATAGAAATCGGCATCTGAATATGCTCTCCAAAGAGAAGATTAGACAAGTATTACTAACTCCAAAGCACTAAACCTGTTTGACTAGTAGCAGCAGTCACTTAAGTTACATTCATTGGAAATACTATCCATCAGATATTTTTTATTTTATACCATAGCATCAAATGGCTCAAACAAAACTTAGTCGATTACTTCGCTAATCTCAGATCCCAAAACTCCCAAAACAAATAGCCCATTGTCATTAGACGTTAAATGGATACAAGATGTCCAATTGTCGTATTGTCTGCCTAAATTGCTTTGGTGTTCACCATCCCCCAGAGGATGGAGGCGTTTAATCCGATTCCATTAGCCACTGAACCAGGCAATCAGAACTTAGGCCAGGTCAGATCACGCCCGGAGGAATCACGTGGCTTGAACACGATTCAACGTCAATATACTAATATAGTAGATATAAGATGTTATATTTACATGTCCGATGTGATTTTGTTAACTTAATAGATGTTTTCTTTTAATATAACAGTTTTTTTTTTATATTCTGTCACTGGACAATATTTTTGATATATGTACATATGTTAAATTATACCCCAAAGCTTCTTTTATTCGTAAAAATAGCAGATTCCAGTGTTTTGTTATGTTCATAGATATTGCGAAATCCAATTTCTTTACGTCTACAAAGACCCTTCAAATTCAAGTGCCGTAAATCACAAATGTACGCGCCATTCTTAAGATTACATATACAACGATTTAATTTTACAATTATTGCATCGTAAATTTCAAATCGCCGGTTTCGATGTAAAGTTATGAACGGTGGATATAGCGATAACGTCGCCTCGGTCTCGTAGCTCGTAAAGTACGAGTATAGACTGGACATAATGTTTCGATGGCCGCTATGTATGTCCTTGCGGCTTAAAGTATACACGCTGAACGCAGTATCATGGAATTTAAGGGTTAACTCGTCTATTAACTATAGATAAGTAGATCCTAAGCGTAATGGAAGCTTTATTACACGGTACAAAATCTCAACCCGTATAGTGTCCGTAATCGTATCACAATAATTTGAATAGGGAATACTTAAAAACGTCAAAATTATTTTAAATTTCTCGATTGCTTTATATTTATTTTTAGGATTTGTTTTTTATGTATAGTTATTTAAATAAAAATATATAACCGTATAAGTTTCGTAACGCAAACCTTTTCAGATTTCACTGCTGTAGATACTAGGGCTGCGTACAGCAGAGATTCGAGTTAATAGCCAATCCTACAAAAGGCCAAGTTTATGGACTGCTCTGGCCTACGACAAAGTTTAACGGCCGCTACGTAACGACAAACTGCGACGCGCTGCGATAACGCGGTCGTCAAAGCACGGAACCGTTTATGAAAATGTTTTATAAACCACGCGTAGGCGCGTAGCACTTAACTAAATGTAGCTACATCCAACTAACTAAAGTGATAATATAGAACGCATAGGCTCGTTTAAATAATTATCCGTCACTTTTATAATAGTTATGTTCAATTTGTAATAGAATACTATTTTCAGAACAAAATATGTAACCTTTGCATCTAACCAGCTAGTTAATCACTATTTATGTATAGAAATCATTGAGTGTATGTATGTGTACCTTATGATGAATAAAACAATTTGAATTTAAATTTGAATTTGAAAAAACAGGAGGACATTCGATCAAATGCGCTCACTGAGAAGCTCAGTAAAACACTTCTGAAAATGTCTATGACATCCAACTATCTTGTATAAACACCGTGTTATACATATGCAAATAAAGATTATTTATAAGTGATTGAAAAAATTAAAACGTAAGTTCCACCAATATACATTTCGAACGTTCAAGATGCCGACTTATCTTTCCAATTTAAAGTTTGCTAACAAATATGTACGAGTCCGTAACGTAAATTTGACTTCCGCACGCGGCTTGGGACCCAAGGAGAGTGCTATATCGTCTCAGATGCTTCCGCCAAAGCGCAGCGGCGCCTCCAGGCTCTTGCCGTGCCTGCATTTCGTTGTTATGCAGCTTCAGGTGAGGAGTTACCAGAATAGAGCATGCCTAGGTCATTGCTAACGCGTCGTCCACGATATTAGATTGAAAGTTGATAGGTTTTCATTGTACATTGACATTTAAGATTAATAAGATACAGGTGTTTAGATTGTTTCTAATTATCCGTAATTGTGCAAACGAAAAGTATTGCTTATTACAGTTTACATGCAAATTTATTATGGGAAACTAATAGTGAATTACTAGCAAACTTGGAAGTAACTTAATTTCTATCGATAACTATGACTCGGTAATTGAAGTGTTCTAATTGTTTGTCGGTATAGGAAAAATAGTACTTGCTACAAAGATTTCCTTTCTCAAATATTGTCAGTATTACAACAATTACTATGAATTGTATAATGTTTAGTGTGTATCATTGTTTCTGTCTTAATAAATTGTGGACGACAGTTTTAACGGGCTTAGATTAATTGGGTCAGTGGTTTACATTTATTTATCTGGTTCATTACTAGTCGTTATTTTATCGACGGGTACTGTTTTCTTTCCAATTATTTCATTAGTCTTTTACACATTTCAAGATGGCTTAGTATCTTCTGTTCATTATTTGCTGTCGTCTTTGCTGTACTTCCATTGTAACGGCGCTTAGGTCTCAAGGTGTATATTTGTTTCACTCTTGGTTTGGTTGGTTTTTTGTTTTTAGACTTTCATCATTCATTGGTTTCATTTCTAATTTTTTATTAAGCTTGCGATGATTCATTCACCAGTCAGATCATGTATAATGTATAAGTCCTAATCGTAGCTAATTTCATTAATAATATCTGGGGTTTCATTAGTTTCATTCTAAGTTCTGCAGTCAACATGATGTAAATAAAATATTTGTGGTCTTTTGGTTTTGAAGGGTCTCATTTATTTTCACAATTTTAATTTCATTTTTCTTCGGTTATATTGGGATCGCAATCGAAATTTGATTTTAAAGGACAGTTATAATTGATATGTCCAGATGTTTTGGAACTTTCAGACAATCGGAAACTCGAGGGGTCAACGGACGGTCGATTCTATAATAATGTATCAGAACTATGGTACTCCAACGAAGACACGCGTAGTGAACCTTCAAGACAAACAGATTGTGTTCCCCGAAGACGACGATTCAGATATTATAATTGTTAACGAGGATTATAACAGGAACACAATCGAAGAAGGACGGGTGGAACAGTTACAGGAAGACATGAGCGAGATCGTGGAATCTACAACTGATTCTACCCAGAGGTGTGTAAAATTAGCAATTAATTTATTCAGTAGCTTGATATATTCAATCAGCAATAGTGGTCTTCCACATGCAACGCTGAGTGTACCCCCTTTCCATCCATCTATACTCGTATTTTTAATATTGCATATAATTTTTTTTGTAATGGATCATTTTTATTGTTTTTATTTTATTTTTAATTGGATGGAATAAAAAAAAATCTTTCTTTCTCTCGTTCTTCATTTATTGTACTAGCTGCGCGCCGCGGTTTCACCCGCGTTAATTTAAGGAAAAAACCTCCTAAAATATATTCCGTTACTTCAAGAATTAAGATTATTGATTAGTACATTGCTTTAAGAAGAAATTTTAGGCACATCATTATTTAATCAGTAAGAGTGGAAGTATAGTGAAAAATAGTTTTTGCGGCATTTTTCATTGATGCTCCGATATTGCATTTATGCTATTGGTCGTAGCGTGATGTTATATAGCCTTAAGCCTTCCTCGTTAAATAGACTATCTAACAGAAAAAGAATTCTTCAATTCACACCTTGTAGTTCCTGAGTTTAGCGCGTTCAACAAAACAAACAAACTCCTCAAACTAAATAAAATCGACTTACTGTATGACATTGTACATTTCTCTAGGATAATTGCGGCCGATGCGAATGAGTACAGTTGGTTGACCACCGAATGGTCGTCATGCAGTGCGCCTTGCGGTCAGACCGGGCATCAAATCAGAGGAGCAGCCTGTCAGGTAAACGAACATTGAAAATGTACTAATTCGCCAACGACTCTTTTCACCTGGAACGTACTCTGCCACAGTGCTCCAATACTTACCAGTGGAAAAGTCTTCATCAAATCATAAGGATTAATAATAATTTGCATGAATGTTTTACAATTCATTGCTATGAACTATGGGTTTGTTTAATACTTTATGAATATACAATTGCTTTTAGACGTTATACATGATAAGGGTGTTACGATACGCCTCTCAGTATTAGACAACTTTCCACGCCTTCGTAAATATTCCATTGGAAAACAAAATCGGATACCGCCTCAACACCTTTATCAATCAATCCCTATTGTTACACGATTCTTATATTGATTGTATCTGAAAATTGCGTATCCAAAGAGAATTCACTTTCAGTGCGATGAAGCTTGGCTTAAGAAATAAATTGGATATAAATCATAGTGACGAAGTCAAATTAGCTCCGTCCTTCGGATCCACTATTTCATCCCGCTCCAAATGAATCGCATTTCTCCTTGTTCCTTTGACAGATTTCTTTAATTCCAACAGATTTGCTGCTTTTTGCATTTTTCACTCTTTCGCCGTTCGAATTTGCAACAACATTCGTATGCACAATAAATTATTTACTATATTGTTAGGAATTAGACTATAGAAAACAAAAATTATAGTACATATTTTTGTTAAGTGTACACAAATTTTGGACTTTTGAAAAAAAATTTTTTTGATCAAAAAATCTTACTTATTTTTTTTTTCTCTCGCGTCTTCAGCCTAGACTATGTATTATGGACGCAAATTATGTTTTTTTAAACGGGCAGTTCAAAAAAATTTCGTTTTAGCATATAAAAGACAATCGGACTACAACGGTGGAAACGACGGAGTGTCTGTCTAGAGGCACGACACCGCCGCTGGTGTTGCGCGAGTGTCCCGGCGACAGCTGTGCGGAGTGGCAAACATCTTCCTGGTCACCGGTTCGATGCCTGGCCAGTGGAGCTGGTAAGATATAATGACATATAGTCTCATATGATTTTACTAAACAGATAAAAGCACAGGTTGATTAGCGTGGCTGGTTGAAAGGAGTTTCGGTGGGTTTAACTCTAACTCCTACTACATAATGAGGAATTGTATGAACTTTATATTAAGTAAATTGCAACTTACAATTTTTGTGATTTTAACATATTTTTTTTGCATTTTTTTTTCTTTTTTGGAATAATGCATTTTGATCTGAACTCAGTACTATCCGTACAGAAGGCTAATCTATTCAACAGCAGTGTCTCGTCGTCGGGTTGTCTGTGTGTCTAACAACGGCACAGTCCTGCCGGCGTCATCGTGCGCTTTCAGCGTACAACCTGAAAAGTCGAGACGAGAACAGCCGTGCAAGCCGATCTGGTCCGTGGGACCGTGGAGCAAGGTGAGTTTTGTTAGCGCACACTTTTGGCTCTTACGCTCTTTTTGATCTTTTTTAATTGCGTAGGTTCGCAAACAAACAAGGTATGAATAAATAAATAAATAAAAACAATCATACGTAAGTCGTTAACCCCACCTGGTGTTAAGTCACTGTCGTAGATAGGAGAAGGATCATAGTGGACACCAATATATGTAATTTTATGTATGGGTTATTACAGTATTACTTTTAATAGCTATATTATAATTTTGAGTCTCGGACATCGGCCCTTATGTATGAAAGAACTAATGAACTGATGATATTCGGTATTCGGTGTTTTCTGCCTACCCCGGTAGCGACCTGGCGAGAGGAATAACAATTATAATGACAAATTTTTTCATCACCAGTGCATTGGCCCATGCGGTACCAAGGGCCGTCAGCATCGTATACTCAGATGCGTTTGGCGCCCAACCACTGCCGGGAGGAGGCTGCGACGGGAACGGACCTCGGCCGCGTGCGAGGGCATGAGGCGGCCCAACGTTACCAAGAACTGCGAGGTGACACCTTGCGCGATGAAAGGTAGGAAGGTAAAGCATTCTTTCGCATAGCATTCTTTTTCTTTATAGTGACTGGCTTCGTGGTGATCGCGTGTTGGAGACTTGCGGAACCGGAGATCGTGAGTTCGTGCGTGAAGATGCGTGATTCGCACATTTGTCCGGTTCTGTGTCTGCTCGTAATAAAAATATCTATATAAGTATTATATCGTATGTATGTGTATCAGCTGTATATTACTATAACATAGGCAATCAATTGCCCAATTGGAATCGGATAGCGGTGTGCGTAATTACAATTTCTCACAAACAAAAATATTGAAATAATATTTATTTAAATAACCACCCGTGATTTTATGTCACTCATCAATATAAACAACAATGTCGACGCGTGAAAATTGAAAAAGGTGTGATTTTGGCGCACTGTTAATTTTTCACTCCAATCAGTGCATAATTTAATGCGATGAGTTTAACGAATTGTATTAAATCAATTAACGATGTATTGGGAAAATATTTAATGAGAGCGCGTTGAGTGGCCGTTGACCCGTCAGAGGAAATTATCGGCGAAAGCTCTATTAGTTATTCAGCGGAGTATTGATAAATAAAGCGGCAAAAGCGCTTTATTCATCGACGCAAAGAAGTTTTAGCGTCGATATTTATTTATTATTTACTAGAAATTTTCCTAATGAGATGTAGTAGGTACGTAGAAAAATATGTTTGAACACATTAAAATATATAGGAAAATAACGTAAAATTTTAATAGCGTTAAAAGCTCCAATATTATTTATTTATTTATTTATTATTTGACCGCCTCGTTGGTCGGACGGTTGCTGGCGCGATTGCCGATCGGGAGGTCCTGGGTTCAAATTCCGGATTGGGTACTGTTGGATTTTTCTAATTTAGAATTTCCAGTAGTGACTCAGAGTCTGGATGTGTGCCCGGTGCATGGCA
>DWDX01001811.1:0-17120 GCA_018245675.1 Agara michaeli | reverse complement strand
TATTATTGTTATTACTATTTTGAACACGCGGGCGAAGCCGGGGTTAACAACTAGTGCATTATAAGGTACGTACATACACTTAATGAACCAACGGTAACAAGACTGAGCGAGGTAATTTATGTATGGCCCCTAATCTTAAAACACATAGGCTTAAAACACACTTTCGTGATCAGTTCACGAATGTGTGTTCTGGATAGGAATCGAATCCCCAATATCCGGCTCACCAATAAGTGTCACTGCCCACTGTTGTAATAAGTCAGTTTGCAAAATTGATATTCAAATATTTCAATCCCAATGACCAAACCAACAAGGCAAACCCGAAACAAAACGTGAGACCTCACGCAAAATTTATTTGTGGTGGTTTTTTTTTTCAATTATTTGAAGAAGATAATGTTTCAAAATGATTTTGTATGGAATTAAAAGCAGGCACACGTAGCCGCCGTCGGGGACAATAACCCGCATTCCACGCACGAGTCCAGACGGTCGATGATTCGTACTCGTTATGTTTTCATAATAAGGCTACTTTCTTGCATTGTTAGCTTTTATCTGCTCTGCTTGGCTATAAACGTTTCGCATTGCTAGACAAGGGACTATAGGAAAGGGGGGCTGACTATACTTATCTAGTTTGGTTATTACTAATACAGGATATACAAGTAATTTTTATGTTATCCAATAAACTAAATATGTACCTATGTACGAAGAGAGTGATGAATGTAGACGAAGCACGTCAGGTTTGCAAGGACGCAGATATTTGGCGCTCGGTGCTTTCTGCCTACCCCGTTAGGGACCTGGCGTGACGGTATGTTGTTTAATATTATAAGGGAGATCGTAACACGGGGTTGAGATGAAGTTGTTTAATTCAAGTTCGGATATTAAGATACTAGAATTTTAAGTGAGGTTTTATTTAAATATTATATACCTAAGTACATACCATTACTAATGAGGAATTCTTTCTAGCTGTGAATGTATAAAAGCTGTGAATTAATGATACATATAACTTTATATACTTACTTACGTTAACCTGTTGTTTGTGTGTAACATTTTGTAATTTCTGTATTCTGCATGTAATAGTTATAGATTTTGATTTGTAAGATGACAGCGGGCTGATTAACACACACAAGTTGACACAAGTGGTCATCGTGGGACTAAAGCAATGCGGTGCATTGGCGACTTATTTCTTTAGAAAGTACTAGAAGTTATTTCCCCTGGTTTTTTTCTCCTCGCCTACTAGTCTGAGGAGCGCTTAAAGCCGAGAAACTATAGTTAAGTTGATTGTGCGTTGATTTTAAATATCTGACTAAATTATAATGTTAATTTTAGTCTAAGTATTAAGTTATAATAATTATACTCCAATTGTATTTTATATATAATATTGTATTTATATATATATATAATAATGCTAATAATTCTGTGAAAATTTTAAATGTACCGATATTTATGCAAATAGACGTCTTTGTCTTGTGTTCGACCTTCATTTAGTGCGTCTATATTGTATTTCATAACAACTAAAACAATATGAGGTGGAATTTGAACATGGATACGGGACCGTCAGTGGCTGTTGTCGAAGTCATTGTATCAATAGTTTGTACATAATATACTAGGACGTAGAATAAAACGCAAAAAATTTTTAATTGTTTATTTTATAAACAACTCAATTTACAAACAAAGTCCATAACATTTCTTATTGACAGTTATTTATAAATACATTTTTATTACACTCTCCTTACCAATAACACATTTTGTTATATACATTTTTTCACGCTTAATACTAGTATCACAGAGATGTATTAAAAATATCGTTAATATTGCTTATTGCTTTTATGAAATAAATTTAGTTACTAATAAGAAATTCGATTTCAAAAAGTTGTCGGCTTTGTTGGATTAAATGTAAAATATTTAATGTTTTATGTAACATGGAAGTAATATACAGGTGTAAGTTTTTTACAAATTTGTTAAAATAAAAAAAATTGTATATAAAAATTAACACGACTGGTTTTAAATGTTGGTTGTCGTGCAAAATTTAATTTTAGTAGGGTAAATATATGTATGTAGCTATCTATATCCACTATATTGCATCTATGTATATTGCGTGTGGATTTACACAGGATAATTTCGGCTCGGGGAAAGGTCCGTGTATATTACCTTACACAAAAACATGTTTCAAACGAATCTCTTATAACCCAAATTATATATTTAGATACATAGAACCAGACGGCGACAATAACAATGACTACCTACTATAAACAGCCTAAAACCAATAATGTTTTAGGTTTTAAAAACTGATCGTCAAGAAATCATAGGAATGGCAAAAATATTTATAAAACTATGTATATATGGATATGTTTAACTGTCTTATATTACTAAATGTAACTTTAATGGGAAATCTCGGATGCGCTATTCTACACATAATGGTAAAGGAAACCCAGCTTTTGGACTTACTGGAACCGGAGATCTATTTGCGGTCAGTAGCTGAATGAAGTTGGTTGAACGATTTGTATGGTGGTGTGTTTTCGAACCAGTTATTCAGATCAGTTCTTCAGTGTTCTTGAGTTCAATGAACGAAGCAAGCACAAGTTAAATATTTTTTTATAGTTCTAAACTTAGCGACACCTACGGGCCTGGGTTCTCTTCACTACATAGTATAAAACAAAGTCGCTTTCTCTGTCCCTATTTCCCTATGTATGCTTAGATCTTTAAAACTACGCAACGGATTTTGATGCGATTTTTTTAAATAGATACGAGTGATTCAAGATGAAGGTTTATATGTATAATAACATTTTATATAATAGCAAAGGCAAAAGCTAGTACACAATAAAAAAAAATCAGCAGCTTCTAATGTGAATGTTAACTATGTATGAACTTATCCAATAATCATTCTCGCAATTCAACCGTTTACTATATCTATTGAGATTTTTATCGCATATAAAAAAAAATTTTTTTTTCAACACACAATAACATTGACAATAAAACTAAATAATTGCAACCGTACATTTAATATCACAACCTGAGCGTTGGTGTTCGCTCTTCAATCGAAATAGCTGCCGCGCCACGAGCTTTACCTACATCGCTATAAAAAGCCTTTCGGATTTCACGTTTCCAAGCTGAGCTTCAACAAAAAGCCCTAGACGCTGCTCTGAATTATTAAACACACATTATGGATCCAGTCCCGCTTCTATTCAGTTTTCCATTCTAGTCTTTTTCTCGTTTATTTTCCAACAATTATAAACAACAAATAATTAATGATTTTTTTTGCCAACAAATTAAATTATTATACATTCTGTATTCCACTTTCAATTGGACACAATGAAAAATGATTGCGGTGATGATTAAGAATAACAAGACAAAACACTCGCATTACATAAAATAAACTTGACGATATACATATAACAACGATTAAGACTAAAAGCAGCTAAAGTTTCGAATACAACAGAACAGATGTATTTATACGTAAGTTTTAAATGTCTACTTTGTATGCATGTATTTTCTTGAACACCGGGAGTCGTATATCGATGCTATCTTGGACAAAACTTAAAATGGGGAAAGAGGAAACAATGCAGCGAAAGGAACCTGCAACAAAGAACGGTAACGTAGAATTCGCTTTTATCTTTCTTATGCCTCGCACACATTCGTTCAGTTTAGTAGCAAGCTAGCTTTCCTATGCCCCATTTACATTTGGTTTAGTTTAGAAACTAGCATCTTTTTTAAATTGTCAGCAGTGAGTTGGATTGCGCTGATCGAGTGTAATGTATCATAGCTCATCTACTAATGCAACTACATTTGTACTAAGTTGCTTTGAAAATAAAGTAGATTAATAAATCACTCCGTAATCACTACATAGTATAAAAACAAAGTCACTTCCTCTGTCCCTATGTCCCTATGTACGCTTAAATCTTTAAAATTGCGCAACGGATTTTGATGCGGTTTTTTTTAATACATAGAGTGGTTAAAGAGGAAGGTTTATATGTCTAATAAAAATGTATAATAATACATGCGCGGGACGAAGTCCCGGGCAAAAGCTAGTCGATAATAAATGAAAAGGCTTTAACAAAGCAACCGAATTGATTGAGTAATAATAAATTTTTCCATAGTAAGTAAGACAGGTACGCCAGCTTACTACTGAACTAATCTGTGTGCAAATCGCACTCGAGTGCGGCAAGTGAATTTGTCCTTAGCAATTGAGTTTGTTGAACACAGTACGGGGAGAGAAAATTAAACGCTTGTGGTCGGAACTGAATGAGCTTCTTCGTGGAATATTTTTAAATGTTTGCCGGTGCTTTATGTTTCGCAAACAGAGATGTAAATTACAGTAAAAATGTTGTAAAATAGAGAGAATAGTGTGAAGTTAGCCAACTCGAAAAATCAATAACACGATGGGTATGAAATGTCAGTGAGTTAGTTTTTTAAAAAGCAATCAGAAATCCTAGTCATTTTTAAATGGTAACTTGTAGCTTCCTATTTATACGTGCTTTTATTATATTTGAATTTGAATTTATTATATTTATATTTGAAGCTACGTTTTAGCTAGTATACTTTGTCTTATCCGGATATAGAACTTAAATTATGACAGACAGCCCAAGAACTGCAATTTTGCGAATCTTAAGATTCTCACCTAGTGGGGTCGTATCTGGTGTCGAATCCGGGCACATTCACCACGTTCCACTCATCGTTCATTTTGGAGTAGCTAAAGGATATTTGGTTACGGAATGTCTCTGGAGCCAAAAGTTTCATCTGTTCCAAATGCGAGTGAAACTCTGGCACTAATGTGAGATTTTTCTTCATCAAATGTTCTGAAACATAATGCAATTTATATCACACGTGTTAAAAAAGTTGAAAAGTGTAAGGAAATCTCTAAAAATTGTTAATTTTGCTAAAAAATCATTTATATAAGTTCTATATCAAGGTACTGAATAGTTATTGTTACTTTAAAATATAGTTTCACAATTCTTAAACCTACAACTATTGCAAATAACACGAGAGCAAATAGTTGTTGTAATATATCAAAAATTGAATACATACCTATAATAAAACCCATAGATACATCATCGGGCAATCTTATGCCTTCGCAAATACTGATAAATCTGCCACCGCTGAAAATAAAATCACACATAAAAAATTCCATTCTCAAATATGATACTAACAAAGAAACAATAATGATGGCAGCAACGCACCTTGCAACGGGTAACATTTTCAACGCTAAGCTTCTGCTTACGCAAAAGCCAGCACCGCCTGTGGCGAACCAAAATGAAAACATTAACTGAAACAAAACAATGCAAGTTAAATCCAAGCATAAACAGAAACAAATCAATCAAGCCCTTCAAGGTAATAAATCAAACCCTCCAAGATAGTCTACTCTTTGTCCAGGATTCGACTTTAGAACCATTACCATTCCAGCTATATCTCCTATTTAATTGGAGTGCCTACAATGTTGCAATCTAGTTTAAAGGGTCTCTATTGATATTTTCTGCTACTTTTACATTTGTATTTCCTTTATGTTTGTTCTTCGCTACTTCTATAGTTTTAAATAATGAGGTTCTGAATTTCCTGTAATCATCATGACAATCCTGTACTTGTTCACACAAAATCATAAACAATCCTAGAAAAAGACAAAACCTCATATTTTGGAGGATAAAATAAGTACCTTGTTGGTGGGCTTCTTAAATATCTTAACGGGTTCATAAACTGACGTCCTTCCGAGGTACCAGTCCTCTTGATAATGATAGGTTTGGAGTATGTTGACTAAGCGCGGTATATTAACGTAGTTATCATCATCGAAGTGGCAAAACCATCTATTGACAAAAGAGAAAAAAATTAATACATCCAACCGCAAAAATCCATCTTATTTTCGTTCCTATAATTTTTGCCATGACTGCTGATTGAAAAATTTGTCACACAACCATACCTGCTGCAAGCCATCGTATATTTATGGAAAATTAAAATCTTCGAGCGTGATTATACGACATCGGTTCTGGCTCCGGCGCCAATTACCAGTACCCGACAATTTGAGACCTCTTCAAAAAACCGTGCAATAAAAGCAAGGTGATTTATTTAACCCAAAGGCGAGTCCTTTTAATGAGATATCGTAGGTATCTTTCAGTTTTACTTCGCAGCCAATAATTATGGTCGCGGTATAATTTACCAGCATTACACTCAGTGCAAATAACAGGAGTTGGTTTGCGCAAGCCGAGACCACATATTGCAATATGGCGTGCGACAAATCGCTTTGACATGCTAAGTAATAACAACACGGTTCGATCCTTGCATATCAGGTTCACATTCGCGAAATTAAAGCGCTTTATGCGTAACTTGCGAGACAGCAATATAATCTTTGAATCGGCCCGATCTATTTGTGATACTGGATCGAGTCCGGTATGCTAATGAACGCACGAGAATCGAATAAAACGGTTGTCTGTTTACGAGTTTTAATGAGGCGTGAATTCCTTGTCGTTGAGATAAAGAAACGAAAAACGATTCGACCTCAGAAATCGAGGTGGGAAATGAAACGGGAGTGAAAGAGCGTACTATTATGGAAGGTAACGTCGCCGGTGAGGTCGTAAATATCCTTACGGGGATTAATGTCGAGCAAGTTATCCCTATACGACGCCAGCTCCGAATCTCTAGCCTAACCTTAAATACCCCTCATAAAGTTTCGGGGCAAGAATGTACTGCGGGTGGGAGCGTACTTTGATCACACCGCTAGTATATTGTTTCTCGTTTCAATAACGGAACAATTAACAATGAAGTTACTTACAAGGAATTAAAAGCAATTTTGAACTTTAATATCGGAACGCATTTACTCGATGAGAAATGTCATGTAAAAGGTAGCACCTATGTATACCTATGTTCGTATCATTTATACTTGTGATAGATATTTAATTGCTTATCGTGAATTGAGAAAGTTTTCGCATATTCCGATTATAGTGAAAGCTTTACCTACTTTACATAATGAAGTAAAACTTGTTAGTAATCAATTTATTTGCGTACATTACGCAATCAGACTGGAACTAATAATGCAACTGTACTCTTTCTCCCATTCATAATCACTTAAGCCCTTTAATTAATTAAGTTACGTGTATATCCGGTAAGGAAATTGAACATTTAATGTTTTGTTCGATAAATAAAATTTATTGATGTCGACAAAATCCGGCTATACAACAGTCAAATGCGGACTGAATGACAATTAAATTTTACTTTTTTCGTGGAAGCATTTTGTCTCGGCAACATTAGCCGGCGACTACAAGCTCAGTGTAAGTTTAAACATGAATTTTGTGGGAAAAAACAACGCAGCTCTAACAAAAACAGTGGCCGGGACTGTAGTGTAAACGCGTGAAAATTATTGTGAGCCCAAAATAATATTGGAATTGCTCTCCAAAAACCATTAACTTGTGTTGTGTGTATTTGAACGTTGAGGTTGGTCTCTACAGATTAAAAGGTCTGTAACAATGTTTAGAAAAGTACACTCGAACACACAATAATTAAGTTTATCTTATATTTATGAAATATAAAATAAAGATTACCAAAGTGACTATTCATAGAATTAAAATTACAGCGAGTACAGTGCTACTAAATTTGCATTCGCAAAATTAATTTCGAATGTCATATTGAAATTTTACGTAATATAATCATACGCGAATGTGAAACTGTAAGTAAATTATTCTTGCTTTTGTTTCATTTGGGTGCATTAATAATACGGTCATTAGATTAGACAAACAAAGGCTAGCATTTCACTGTTGGTACAGGCGAGCTTCTAAAAACAGAAGTTAAGTGTAGGTGTACGTTTTGGTGAAACCAAAACGTTTTGAAACCGATTTAAATCAACAGGAATATTTGTTCCTTTAAAACCGTCGGTAAACGAACTGTCATAATTAGTGTTATAACCATTTTTATTGAGAGAAATACATTTTGAATAATCAAATGGTACCGAATGTAGGTTACAGTAACTGTTACAGTTCGCTAAGTACCTACTTTTTATCATCTCTTTTTTATATACAAAAGCAAAGTAAGTGAAGGCATATATTTAGGACTAATCTGTGTCAGTATTTAATTTTAGCTACTATTCAACGAAGTTAACGAGTATCACGTTTCGTATAATATGACAAATAAAATAATTATTTTTTTACTTTAGCAGGATGCTTGCAACGATAATTAATTATAATTTAAATTTAAATAGCGATAATAAATCTAAATTAATGTAATACATTAAGTGCTTCACGGATTTTAATAGCTTGAGATCATTAGCAGTGAATGGTAGGTAGCTATTAAAGACAGGATACCGCGAATTTTATACGACATATAAAAATCGATGCAAAAAATGATTTAAGACGATGGACAATAAAAATTCGATACAACATTTAGACTTTGCATAATAAAAGTGTCATGATTACGTGATATGGAAAATTTGGTCAAATATTCTTTTCTATCGAAAGCGAGCAAGTGGATTGTGAATTGATTTCGTTTTGTAATCAATCTTTCGCCGCCGCGGTTGATCCCAGGTTTTCTAACAGGGAACGAATTTCGGCCTGGGACGTAATTTAGGCGTGGAGAGGTATCGACTGGCGTTCGCGAATACTTCTAAACGGCACAGCAGGAATTTAATGCTGACGTGTTGTTATGATGCTCTCATGCATATCTGAGACTGCGATTTCTGTTATAGTATTATCATCCGAGAGTTGTCTCTCATCTCGGCCAGTTCCGTACTTTTTATTTGATTGTAATGCGACATTTAAAAAAGCAAACGTCTGATTTGTTACGTGCGTTTTATAACAAAAAATTTAAATATTACTCACTATAACGGTGAATGAAAACATCGTGAGGAAATCTGCACGCCTTACAGATGTTATAAAGTGTATAATATTTTTTTAGGTGTGTTAAGTGTATCAATTCGCACTTGTCAGCGTGGTAGACTATGAGAGGAGACCCGGTCCAGCAGTGAACCAATAAACAGGGTAGAAAAAAAAATGCGACATGTACCACATTTGTTCCAACAAATTGCTCGTTCCTGTTAATTACAGTGCAGAGATTCAAGTCAGATGTAATTACCAACTGATTAATAACGTCCGTTGTCTTACGTAACGAATTCCGCTTTGATTGCGTTATAATTGTTCTGGATATGTCGTTTGATGGAGCGGCTCAAATGAGGATCGTTATGACCATATACACGTTGAACTTTATACACTAATAGTGGCTTCTGATGTTGAGTAATTGTGAATGTGAGATGCTGTTATATTTCATATATTAGTTTTATGGTTCAGGTACATGATGACCAACGGTCGTACGGGATCGCCCATTACATATGATCGTTATTGACGAGAATAAGGGCAATAGATTAATTTTACGTAAAATTTAGCTTCTTTGTAACATATTTCTTTCGCTTAGCAGAAGTGTCATTGGTGTCTAGGGATATTTGTACTTAATAAGAAACCATTGAGATTCTTAATATATTCATAGCTTTGTATAAGTTTAAGCCCCGTGACGTATACATTTTATCGCAATATTAACTCTCCACCCCGCAGCAGTAGAAAAGTACTCACTTTTTACCGCTTTCCAGGAAACGATCGTATTCAACGGACATTTTGCAACAGAGATGTTTGCGCTGGTGCGACGCCGAACAATTGGTGTTTACCATGTGACCGTCTGCAAAAACAAAGTATGATTTAACACCTTAACCGAGCAAAATAAAGTCCAGTTTTGAATGGCACTGCGACGGGAACGCTCAGAGTTTTGAGTTCAATTGGTATTTGTACTGGAGCACGATTTACGTATCTTCAAACTTTGACAACAGCAGCGCCGAACGAAAGTGGAACATGATATATTTTTCTGCTTGCGATGGAACAATTTCGATAGTACCTAACCGTGAAATAATAAGCTAGCCATCGTTTGCAGAAATGGAAAAACTTTGAGTCAAACTATTAATCACAGGTGAGATATTTTGGAAACAAGAGTATGAAAAATGATAGTACAACATTTTTATTGTATTCAATTAATCACAAATTTTATAACTATTCCACCCAATATAAATATAGTAGAATCTTATGACTATTGTTCGCTAAGGTTTCTCAGAAATTCTTTGTCGATCAAGCAATCGATTTTAAAAACGTATTTTATATTATAAGCGGGATACTACTACTAAGTTTTTAGATTTTATGTAACATAAAAAAAAGATATACTTACTTGTTTGATTCTGATGCTGCCGGTTATCCGTGTCTGTGAAGAACCATGTCTGCAAGAAATAAAAAGTTGAAATCTATATTTACTCGGTTGTAAATTCATTATTTACGACCAAAGGTCACAATGGCGATCCAAATTGCAAATATATTAATGAATTAAAAATATTAAAAAGTCGAATATATTTCGAAGCATCATTCCAGTTGATGGATGAAATTATCCTTGTAACTATCGAGAATAATACCCTATTATTGGAGAATTTATCGCAGCCGCCTGTTTGAACAGAGTGTGATTTGCAATTGAATTAATGAGCTTTACAGTATTTGGCCTCCACTAATAATATGTTAGCTTACCAAAATGTGATTGCAATAATAATAATATCTCGTGACAACCCCCACATAACCAGCAGTCTCCCAAATAGGAATAACAGAGCCTTTACTAAGATTACGGGGGTGATGAACATAATATATGCAAATGTCAATTTCTAAATAGAATCAACATCTACAATTTCAATAATAGTGTTATATTGTAAGCCCGTATGTTTGTTTGTTATATGTTGTGTGTATCCAACACACAACGTACATATATTGTACTAAACATGGTAGATTAGGCTGTGGTGTGAGATAACATGGGTATTTGGGGTGGAAAATCAGCAATCTTCCCGACTAGCTGTCAGAGCGACGTAGACGAAGATATAGATTATAAATAAAAGAGACATTAAATAAGGCATTAGCAATTCGATATATCTCTCAAGATCGCTTACGATCGATCAAAGTCAGTGTTGATAAGTCAAAGGTTATATCAGTTCTGAATCGAAATTAACAACCTGATGTGTTAATGCTACATACGTATTTGCTAGAAGCTTCTATGCGTTTTAGGGAAGTGTAACTTAGAATGAAATTACTTAATACTATATTTTGCTGTCTCCTAATATTTCCTTAAGGCCATGATATATTGCCAAAACAAAGACTAAATGAATAATGACGGAAACACTACAGAATTTTATAATTCAAATTTAATTGTTTCCGCAAAATCTCACATTATATATTTTCAAGTGGCATTTTGGTACATCGTATTTAACTATTATAAAATTTAACAATAGGTCCTTCTTTTTAACGAATATCTGTGTTGTCACGACGACACCCACACCCGATTTGGTTTACGGTATGTTTGTCTGAGGTGACGCCCGATAAGCCGAAAGGGGGCATTATGAAACGTCACTGGAACAGACAACAGTTTGCGTACAAAGAAAAAAATTTGTAAAGGTAAAGGTAGAGGAAGAGAAAAACAACGCCCGGACTCTTAGCCGTATTGGAAGAGTCCCTAACGTGCTACTCGCTTTTAAGTGCTTTTCTTACTTGCCTTTGATTTAGTTAATAAATTACTTATACAGTCATGATGGAAAACATAATACGTTATGATGCAGAAGAAAGCGGTGCCAAGGAATTACTTCTCTCTATTTATGATTCCTATCACAGACCTGCGACTGAATTGTAGCTAATAGTGTATTGGTTTTAATGCACACTCATTTGTAAAGTTTGTCGTAGTAGTTAGATATTGAGTTGTTTATTGTTTTGTATACACCATCAAACAAGGTAGTGTACTTTTATTGTGAACTCTATTACATTACATCATGTCTTCGGTGGCGTCCACGAGTTCTTGAAAGACGTTTAACATGGCGGGCTGGATGTGTAAACAAGTACCTCTTAACTAATTATCTTTTTGTTCATATAACAATTTTTTGTATGAAGAAAGTAGTGAACGAGCTGGTAGCAGTCGTAAGCGTGATCTCATTTATATATGTAATTGACCTCGAACAATGACAGTTGGCAGTTTAGTGTTAATGGCTCCGAAAACGGAACTATAACATATTTTTGAGTACCCACTCTTTATTATTCGTAATAGGAAACATGACTGAACCTATTTTAATGGACCGGGCAGCAGATGTCAAAATATCCCGCTGTCAATTAATACGCAATTGACATTTACAGTACTTATACTATAATAATAATGCTATTGGATTGTGCTTGTACATTCTAAGTGGTACGAATATTAGTTGGCGGTTTAGTAGTAGGTAAGGCTCAATTGCAAAATCAAGGCACACCCCGCTTGGCTCACGAGCGGACCAGCTTCATAATCACGATGGTCCGAAATTGATAAAATGATTCAGAAAACCTTTCGGTACTCTGCCCTTTACGTGTTCGTTGAGAAATTCTTATTGCCAAGGGATAATTGAATTGTTATAAAGTTCAACATTCAGAAAGACCATCGAAATAGTCGTACCCAATTGTAATTCAGGTGTATAAGGTGTTTAGGCCAGTAGGTATAGATATAGCGACTTCTGAGATGTCACTAAGCGGCTTCGCTTGCAGTGGGCGGAAATATTGGCTTCTTGTAAAAAACCAACGTGTACGTCAATAATTTCAATAACGATAATATTTCTAATTAAATTGCAAACTCAACTGGAGAGTGCTACAGGCCTCCCCTAAATAAGGTTGCAGCTATTCAAATCAGCATATTTATTAACTAGACAAGGACTCTAATTTTGACCGAAGAAAGTATGCAAAATTACATAAAACTCATTATTAAAATGATTATCTTAAGTAAGTTTTTAACTAAACATTGCACTGAAATGCCTAGATTGATTGGTCTGTCTCGATTCTGTATAAAGCCAGTCTGATCTGACTATTTCTCCTTCTTAACATAATTTTAATCTACGAATCTCACGAACGGTTTCATGTCAGAATCGATTTATTATAGAGACCAATCGTATACTTTAAAGAAACCTATTTTTGCATTATTTGGTGTACAAACACAAATGTACATAATTAATTAAACTAATGTTTGTTTTTATGCGGACGATTTAAATTAATAAGAGCTAGTTAATTAATGACTTCGTTACAGTTTATTACAATTTTTAATATATGTGGGTGATTGCCGTTCTACTTAAAAATATTATGACTAAATGACAATTTACGGCAGCTATTTAATTTATGATAAGTTATTTGAATATAATAAAATAATCATAAAAAATGTAGATAGCTGCCGTTTCATAACAGTTATAACCTACATTGAGTTTCAAATACCTGTTTATTTATTTTCCTATAATTTGTTCTCGAAGTGTAAGTTATAAATATGACAAAGAAACACCTGCTGATATTTAAATTAATCGAGTAATTACGTTTCTTCATATTCTCTTATATCTTAAAAGGCATTGATTCAGTTATCTCCACCTAAGCTCGAGCTCCGTTCGTAACAAAGTCGATGCGGACAGTTATTGCACAGATGAAGGAATAGGAACACCATTTCCGATTCGGATTGCACACGCGTGTGTATATACCTTTATTTTTTTTCATTAACGTAGCCCTTGAACAAACTAAAGGTATAGTTACACAAAACCAAATATGTACGATTGTGTGTTAAATATTTTCACGAAGCGACATTTATGAGTCTCGCGGGTACTAGCACAACATTGGGATCTGATACGGGTATTACACTAGTCTCTTTATATTGGTTCTGTCAAAGTATAACCACAAGTATTTGATTTATTGTGAAAATATTCGTTACATTAGTAATGTTTTAAATCATTCAGTGTAGGAAAATAATAGCGAATTAAATGAAGGATACATTTCGTAGATTGTGGTGAATGCCGATAATAGTTTTATATCTCTGTAAAAGGAAATCGATCCGCAACTTCCATAGCATACCAATTTCTTCTTCTCTTCAAGTAGACCGAATTCGCTCACGTATTCCATTCCCGAATTAAACTCCAGTACAGAGTTAACTAAAAATCTTTAGGCAACAGATTTGATTGACGGTATAATGAACAATATGAAAATAGGTACGAATTAAAAGTTCACCTTAAGGAAACAATAAGCAAATTTCAGTTATAAATTTGTGGGTATGGGAGTTTATCCCAGTATGTAACGGATAACGCACGGGTAATCCCGAATTATCCTATGCAGATAAAGAAGGGATTGACGTCAGCGCGTTTGCAGTTTCCCGTTTGCAAATTTGTTTTCTGAAGAATAAATTTTATTTTTTATAATTAACGTCGACTCTGGAAATAATTGCCTGCAGGAGTTTTATATTTTAATTACTATCATCTCGGGCTAAAACTAAAAACATCTCTCGTTTTTAATAAGTTTTAATTACGAAAGTCACGGCGGATGATATTCCTGTAATGTCTTCAAATGTTGAAACTGTGCTTTTTCAAGAGGAACACGGTTATATTTTTCATTAAAACATGGTCATTTTATTGTAGTTTAAATTGATTTCTATTTTATTCATATTAGAATGATTGAAGTATTTTGTTTGGTGTATAATTGTCCACATACGAAAGACAACACCATATGTGTATACTTTAAATTATGGTGCCATAATTTTTGAAGGATTATTGTCACTGTTGACTTATAGTAAAATCTTATTTTTTGAACTACTAAATATGCGTAAATATAAAAGTTTATACATTATATAAAACGATCATAATATTATTATCTTGTTGATTGGTCAAATATTTAACGATTATAATTCTAAGTCTGGCTAGATGACCGGAACTTTTTTTTAAGTCTCACTGCCGGGGAAGTCCCTTCCGCAACTATCGTAGGCCAGTACCACTCTACCACGACGCTCCAGTTCGGACAGGTTGAGATACGAGTTGTCCACCGTCTGCTTCGATGTTAAAGCGCTCGTAGCCTCGAGTAAGCTACAGATTACAAACGATCTGCACAGTTAAGCGACACCGCGGCACGGTCAGCTCTTGAATACGTGACCGTAGTGGCCGACTTCCACTCTCGATTGTTATCGTTAGGCAACAATCTTCAAACCTCGTCGGAGGGTTTCAAGCATCGCGTACTATTATTATTATTAGTTCTCAAATTATGAGATCGGTTCAGTGGCAATATAAACATTTTGGTTCTAAGAACGTGGGCACTGCAGCTCAGAGAAGAATTTCTAAACGATTATGATAAGCTCTGGCAACAAGATATGGCGAAATAGGATCTGTCAACATAAAGTGACGCCATCGTAGCGGTGGTACGTGAAATAGCACTATAACACAGAGATAAGATTTAACTGAGCTCGCTTATCGAGTTACTTTGTAGGCCATAGATTCGAAAAATCACTTTAATTAAAGCTGGACAACATTCTAAAACTTTAAGGACGGAACCTACTTTACAATAAAAATTGCTGAGATAAATGAATCAGCACATATAATATACTAATTATATTAAATATAAAGCTTATTTTTTTCAAAATTCATGAAATATAACGAGTTTATATAGATATAGATTTTGTTTAAGTGTAAAGGAACTTACAAGACGATTCCGTAAATTTCGTTAGATAAATCGATCGAAAGAAAAGAGGAATAGAAAATAATAGACGGCCAGACATCCCGGTTTATTGTCGAAAATAACCTGCTTTTGTGATAACCAATGGTATAATATTACGGACCTCGCGAACAATGTCCAACGACGAGTCAATTATAATAAATTGGCCGACCACAGGGCATCGAGTCAAATTACGATAGAGTATAAAAAGAACGGCCCACTTTAGCGCTAAACTTTATAAGTAGGGCAAGAGAAAATGTCTAATAAAACTAAAAACGTCAATATACTACACACATGCAGCACTAAGGGCGGCTCTTTAAAATTTAGCGAATAAGACTAGTACACTTTAATTGGATACTATTAATTATAATCACAAGAATATAACCGAAAGTATTATTACTGTCATGAAATGGATAGAAATTTTGTTTAAATATCAATAAATAAATTTATATGAATCGTTAAAGAATTGAAGATTGTTAAAAAGAGAAACGGTGGCAGCAATGTAATACGAAATGATAAATCCTTTTCACATAACTCTATTCATACGTGTTTATGATATTAAACGTATTCATACATATTCTGTAAATAAATCAAATTTACGTGACATTGATTTCATCTTATACAATTGGGAGGTTAAAATGAATTTATTGATATCCAAGATACGGGTTAGCGGGTCTAAGCTGTCCATAAATCAGATATAATAAGAGAGCTTTCGATACAAAAAGGGCGAAAGCAAGAGAACAATCCGGTCACGTGGCGGGCGCGCGTCGTGCCACGCGCTGCGCAAGCGCAGGGTCCATGTTCCTATGGTTATTTATGTTGGTCCTTCGAGCCGGATTAACGGTCGATTATGCACGCTCCAGATTCAGGAAACAGCCAACGGGCGCTGCACGACCGGCCTCATGCCGTTTTCTATTGTTCCGTTTGTATAATGGTTGGCGATTTGAATTGCCATTTTATATAGCGTAGTTATGAAACGACCAGTATTGAAGCCTAACTAAATATAGTTAATAAATCTCATATAACTTGATCGATAGTACCTACAGATTTTAAGGTGTACAGCAAATGTATTCTAAAACATTTTCTTTACATTACCATATACCCCTATATTGATATATATTTTTTAATATATTCATAGAATACTATTTGAATTAAGCTACTAAAGTTTTAATATATTAAAACTGCCACGGCAAAATAAATGTAGAGCCAGAATGTTTTTAAGTAGCAACGATGTTTCAGACAAAGTTGTTGGATGCAAATTTTTATAAAACACCTGGAAATACTACTAGGTAATGTTTCGTCGTATTTTAAAATAATCCCTATCTCTTTCGACAAGTTTATTTTATGACATCCAACTTATTTGTAATCTGCGAATCAAGTTTTACGAATTGCTGCGTTTGGCCAACGCAGCTGAAGTAGAGGGAGTGGCGGTTGACGGTGGTCTAGAATCAGGTTTATATATAGCAGCTGCATGATGACAAACATAAAAATAAAGAATTAAGTTCTCCTACAAATAATTTCAAGTTAATGGTGATTTTGACCTTTTAATGGCTAGATAGTTAAATTGTTTGTTTACCTTTTATATTGTAACTTTGTTTCTATTTGTACGCCGTAAAAGGCAAAATATGGCTT
>DWDX01001810.1:0-17120 GCA_018245675.1 Agara michaeli | reverse complement strand
GACTCTGAGTCACTGCTAGAAATTCTAAATTAGAAAAATCCAACAGTACCCAACCCGGGATTTGAACCCAGGACCTCGCGATCGGCAGTCGCGCTAGCAACCGCCCGACCAACGAGGCAGTCAAATGTAATGTAAGTAATGATAATAATAAAAAATAACTAAGCCCTTTTGTTAGAAAAGCAAACTAATTGATATTCATTGTTTAAATAGCAACAAGTACCTAAGTTCCTAATGAAACAATGGCTCTATTGTAAGCGGAACCCAAGTTTCACAAACTTAATCCATTAAAAGGAACCCGGTAAATCATTCGCATCACTTGCAACTTCACCCACTTGTCCAGAAATATTTTAATTACTGCACAAAGCGTTCTCTGGTTGGGGCATAAATAAGGTCTTCAATAATGTTTCAGCTCGCTGCACATAAAACGAAACGCAGCAGCATTTTATACATACATTTCGATTCCGATTCGAATAAAATGCTCCGAGGACTGAAACTTTATTGCTCGCTCTCTCGATAAGGCTAACGACGCAACAGCGGCAATTATCCTCGTTGATTTAGATAGTTGTCCACTGATGCGCAAAATAGACCGAGCTTAAAATCGGACTGGGATCCCAAGGCGACTACAAAGCGGCATGCGGCCGATTACGGTCAAATTATTGCTATCATTATAGTCCGGGACTTCGGTCGCTACTGGATAATCACGGTCGCTCGTTGTCGTACTGCAATCCTGCAACTTATTCCGCTCTCACAGCGTTCCACATTTCAATATTCGACAACTGCGCGCTGACATTGCGAAATTCCACTGTAGCCATCTGCTAATATCGGTGTTCAAGATTTATGTCGTGTCTGAAAAAATACATCTCATTTTACAAAAACTTATTTATAACGGCGTTTGAAGTTTCAAAGGGCCAATTCGCGGTAAACGCTTACACTTACGCTCATTACACGAAAATTTCTTCCACCCTTTTCCAATTTCGAATATATTATGTTTTCGATTTACTGCCAAATACGAGCCCGTTTTCTATTTGTGTTTGTAAATAGAAAATTGGCTTCATGTATTATGACTTTATTTTAACTATTACACTGGATTTTGAATATTGTATAAATGAGTTCGTACAGCAGATATATTGATAACCATCGACCGGATAATTTCTCTATTAAATATTTGATTGACTTTTGATTGGTTTTGTTAATTTTATAGACATTATTTACTCATATTCATGACAATTACTGATCGCCACTGTCCTAACAACTGATCCAGCCTGTATTTTCTTAAACATTCTACTATTTTTTATATCATATACATTGCACCTGTGACTTCAAATCTTAGACAAACAACGCGGTCACGAACCAAGTTGAAGAATAGAGGGCGGCCACAATTTAGCCGTTTTGATTATAGTGGCTCTATCGCTTCACCCATCCCCATCTTCTTCACTTATATAATAATAACAATAAATGGTCATTATTTTTAATAAAATTACGTCAAAAATAGTTACTCTACAATATTGTTAAAGTTTTCAAACTAGTAAACATATGGCCATTTAGAGATGATCGAACATACATACATATAACTATCTTGATATATGTACAGATAAAAGCGAGAAACAGGAACAGAATTTACCTACTATCCCACACAGATTTATATGGTGCATAATCTAAGCGTCTAAAAGCGTTAAATCTAATATCTAAATTGAATTATCCAGATTCCATGATACTGACAATAACCAATTTTCGGAACATGTAAGTTCTATCAAACAATCATTTCAGTCCGGCCATAGAGATGTGAATTAGGAGATTATATCTTATCGACATATCTTAACGGGGCACACCACGGTAATTATTTTAGAAATATGAATAAAATTTCCCTTAATGCTCCTTACCTGACCGCATTTATGTTCTCTAAGTTAATTACAAATAAAATAGAAATATGCGAACGCGCACACAGGTAATCATGTGGTGCCGTATCGAAAGAAATTATTTCTTTGTAATATTCATGCAAATACAGATAACAGTTTCATTGGAATTCGTTTCACCTTTTCCTTGATATATCTTCTTGATATTCTTAATACAGTTTGCCAAATTAAACTTATAAAAAGCAAAAACATTGGAAACATTTAATGAAATAAGAATTTAACTGGGAAAATACGTACAAAGGACGGTCGCAAAGTAAGTAAATTGAAAGCACTCAGCCAAATAAAACGGACTGGCTGTGAAGTTGCTAATCAATATGAAGACAGTAACAAAGGATGGCTTTTGAAATCACGTTCGGTCAGCAAAAGAAAATTACTGGTCGTTTCGGTAACGAGGTACCTTCCACCCGTGGTGATTGACGCCCTCCACCCGTCTTGATTAAACTGATCAGTTTTTGCCTCTTATGAAAAGAACTCGATCAACGTAACTGGGTGCCGAAAATGATTGAGCTACCCCAGTAGGGATGTTAATGCGATCGATGGATGGTTATTAACGTCCGCTTCAGCTCCGATATTCGGTACAGTAACGTTGAGTTTAATGGACTTTGTATATATATAATATAAACTATATATAATTACACTGTATTTGTTGCATCACATTTTGACTATAAATTCTGCTTGTTTACGCTCTCGTTATCTTACCACACCAAATGTTTTACAGTTGTGAATTATTTGGTACATTGTACATACCTATGTATTGACTTACTTAATGTAATGTACTTACTATGTATTAATTTCTGTTACGTGTACATGTATCCGTATATACGTAGATTCTCTTTTCATATATGTAAATATAAAATTGATTTTATGAATACCACAATCGTACTTCATAACTAGAATAAATATGTGTATCTTTTACATAAAAAACGAAATGATATAGATAAACTCGGAACTAAATCTTTTAACTATTATCGCATTACCTTCATAATATATAAGGAAAAAGGAATACAGACGTGAAACAAAATATGAAGTCTAATGGAATAACTCGAAGTTCTTTAAAATAATTGGATCTGTCAGTAGCAACCTGGCAAACAGGTAATTACGAACTGCTAGTCCAAATAACAGACAGCTAAGAAATCCGATGCCGCCTCGCCCGAACATCTGTCTTCTCGTTAATAATACTTCGACACGTTATTTGTGAACGATAAAATTAAAGATTCAAATAACTACGTAGACCTGAAGTTTAATTTCAACAGAAAATATTTTCGAGGTGAAACTTCATGTACGTAAATCGAAAAAAAACTATTTTTCTTCTCAGCTAGATTAAAAAGGACAGAAAAAATTACTCGTAATTTTCATTAGGAACGCCAAAGTTTCTTTGAGCAAATATAAGTAACTAGCACCTTAGGCTTATCGCCTGAATCGTGCACACTATCTACTTTAGCGAATGATTGAATTTGGAATAATGAATCGAAAAGTTAAATTATTTTATCAACATGTCAGTACAAGTTTTGTAAATAAAATGACACAACTATTTAACTGCAAATAGAATATACAAACTTAATATGACATTTATTTATATTGACAAAATTTCTACAAAAAAGTCATACAATTCATCAGTAAACCAGCATAATATTTTTAAAACTCTCTAGATATATACAGATTTGAGTTACAGTGAATACTGAGCCCTGCTAGCCAGCGGAGATTCCCATTGTTCATAAATGTAGGTATCATTGGTATAGCATTTCCGGAACACGTGTTTCAGCAGCAGCGGAGCTATTGTCTGAACAGCAGTGCAAATACACGCTCGAACTGCGACCACGAGTACGGCTTGAGTTGTACGTACTCGTATTCCTGAGTCAGCCTCATGTGGAACTTGAACTTCACTAAATTCCAATAAAAGTTGTAAAAGAACCGTTCTAGGGTATTACTATTGCAATACGTGTATAAAAAATGCATATTTTGACTAAACATTGTATAGATGTAGCTATACAATGATCATATTACAAATGATGAATGCATTTAAATAAATGGTTGAGATATTTTTAATATCTATCGTTAACAATTATATTAATTACTAGTGACGTAAATTGAAAATCATATCGCCGCAAAAGCGCTGTACTGCGCTCACTCCAATCTTTTGAAGTACTTTTGAAAAACACTTCGATTTAACAACAAATGTTTTGCTTCCGTTTGAAGTTAGCGCTGAGTGTAATTGTAGATATTGTTTCTGATTTGTAAATATAATACATATTTCATTACATTTGTACATTTTTGTTTTTGTAAGATCAGAAATGGCATATTAACTATAGATTACATAAATTGAATCATTTTAGGTGACATAAAAATACTTTCTGCACTTAATAATAGTGACTTCGAATTATTTAAAAATTTTCTTAAGTATGTAAGCATTCTAACTCTTTTTATTTCTTATACATTATAAAGTAACTAAGAGCAGCCGTTTAATACATAAATGTATAGCAAAACAACTTTTTCAAGTTGCCTCTTACTGCGTCTCTTCGCAACATAACCTCATTTATTGACCCATTTTCTACTTTACCTTAAGTCATACATTATACTCATTTACGCGCGGCAGTGAATTAAATTTATAATGCCCCTACAAGTAATGTATTCTTTTGATTCATTTTGTTGCGGAATAAAATTATAATGAATTATATTTGACCAGTTGTACGTTACAAATGAATATATTAATTTCTAAATGTAACAAACATATACTTGGGAATTAAAAACACAACAAATTTTCTGCTTCGTTCACCTCTAGTTCATCAGCTGAAACGGAGCAGAGCCGTAACGGCTGATGCTATTCTGATGATCCAATTTTGACGGAATTCTGGATCGAACCGCGACCATCACGGTATAAATCACAGAGCAAACACAAAGAGTAAAGTGTTTACCATAAAATCGTATATGCGCCCCTAAATCATAACACAATAAAATTTATAGCGAGCGGAAGGTCCGGCCTCAAGTGCTGATAAATCAAACACATTTTCTTCGTGCGACTGGAACGGAAAATCTTTCCGGCAAATACAGCGATGACAATGCCTGCTGTTTATCTTCCTTTTTATCTAGATGAATACATTTTCAAAACATTCGTCCTTATTATTTCTTTTCTATATGAAAAGTAAAACCACAGTTACGATTTCAGTACTTGTACTCATTCATTTACCATTTTTTTTAACTGCTTAAATAAAAGAGTACGCAAGGATACATAGTTTTTTACAAAATATAAACATCTATATGAATTACGGATTCAGCCAAATAAATTACGTAGCTCATTCGTTTATTTTCCTGAAAACAATTATTAACAATTAGTAACACGCATCATATGAAAACATTTTATTAGTACAGAAGTACCTACCTATTACTGGGTAGTAATTGGTAGTGCAGTTATTGAAAGGTAAGAATTGCTTGAAATATAATAATGTAGGTAATAATCTAAGAGAGAGGTGATCAAGCACCTAGTTGAACATTATTTATGAGTATAGTGTCGCGTACGATATCGAAAACATCGCTAATCATAAAATAAAACTTTTGACCATAACAGATATTTCCTCTATATCGTTTACAACTCTTTTATGTGATGAGCCGGGACCTATATGTTGTTATGGCTGTCGATACCGTTGTAATAGAAGAGAATCGCATATCAAACGACAGCGCTGTTTCGATCACGGAACATCTCAATGATATTGGTGTTCATCTGAGCTAAAGAGGTTACGAGGACCCTTGTTGTTTTCAAATAAAAATATTAAATTTCACCTATAAGACAAAAACGTGTGTATTTGGGGCGTCGACTTTACCGATGCCGCCATATTTCAGCCTTTGTGGTGTCAAAAGCCGACGCATGAATGTGTATTGTACCAAGGTCGTTATTTTTATTTATTTGTCGAAATTCAATGTGAAATTACCCTAAAACCACTGCTGTAAAACTTTTATTACTGACACGGCAGCATCGTATCTCATTTCAAGTTTTAAAATGTGGCCTTTAATTTAACGAAAGGCTCAAACTCTCGTTATAACGAGATTGTTGCGTGTGATCACGGATCATAGCTTAACAAGTAATGACTTGATAAACGGAAAGAAAATTAGAAAAAAAAGGAAAAGGCTTCCAATTATAAATATAATGCACGTACTTATGATAAACAATATGAGATCTATAAAATAATTGACTTTGGACGCAAAATAACAATATTAGAGTTGGTTTGCGGGAAGTAGAGTGTCGGCCGGCACCTCGGCAACACTCTCAAACTCTAAATAACAAAGTGGGGTGAACCATCCTCGCTGAAAACAAATAGCCGACCTTTTGCCTTCTTTATGAGACCCTTGTTAACTTGTCCTTAATAAATTATTTATTTCGCTCGATCCAAAGTTCGTAGCGGCACTGCTGTGTTCATTTTTGTCAATTATCTATATACACCTTCGATACAATTAGATTACGTTTTTGAGGTGGCATTCTCGTCACGTTAGTACGAGTTCATAAACTAGTCCAATCTTATCATTTGTCCTGTGATATATGTATGTAACTATTTGTAATCAGATTGTAACTGAAATTACAATCCAATTGTACGCAAAACGCATAAGTAGAATACATGATACGTTGTAACGTGCGAAGTGGTTTAATAATACATAGATGCACTGTGTACCGGCTGTTGAATTATCTCAGTAGTTATTCAATCATCAATATTCAAATAGCCATTATGGTGAGATTTGAGTCTGGATATGGACGTACAAATTTAGCTGACATATTACTGTATATAGACGCTACATTGCTCACTGCAATAACCACTGACTGGCTCATACATTCAAGATTGCGGGCTATTGTAAAATTAAGCGGTATGATGTGATTGACATTAGAATAACTGAGACTTGTAGCCAAATTCGTCGTCCTAATGTAGTCTTGTATACGTGTACATTCATAAAATCAAGGTCAAGGTTTTACATATAAAATTATACATATTTATAGAAAATATTGAGATAATATGGTATTAAATAACTGTAACAATGATCAGGGTGTTAGTTGTTTAAATATAAAATCTAGCTCTTTTGGTTATGCATTTATGTTTGGCATTGTATCAATTGTAACTTGCTATAATAATAAAAGTTCAGTGACCGTGTTGTGCAGTGATCTCGTAGCGCGATGTTTACAGAACAAGTAGTTCACAGAGAACAAGCCATTACGCTTCTTCGAATTCGCGTCAATTGTACTTATAAGTGATTAACATTTCTATCCCATAAAAAATGTTTTAGTGACATCGGCAAAGTTTAAATTTTGAAGAAATATCTCGACTAGTTTTTTGTGTCGTCATAGTTATAATAGAAAGGATGGTTAAAATTTGTCAACACGCACCTAGCAATTACATACAATGTCTAGAAATAATCAAACGTTAAATATTTTAATTTCACTTTGTAAGCACAATTCTTAACGTCACACGCATGTTATAAAATGAATAGAATAACCGAATGGAGCGAATGACACATAGCATTTCACTCTTCATGAAGATATAAATGTACAGTAGATTCGCGTTCGATTAATAACACCGCACGTCAAATAACCCTATTGAGGCAAATGACTGACTAACTGGAATTATTTGTGAAATGTACACAGCCGGTAATAACCGCCGGCGAGACTGACATAGATAAGTAGCTAGTTTAACTCAATACTACGCTGGCCATTGACTAATTGAGTGGTTGAGTGGAGTGGGTACTGCAACGGGAATCAGAAAAAAATACTCAATCTAGTCGTAAATTACATTGGATTTAGTGTAGATAAACAATTGTATTTTTTAAGTCACATAATTGTCATTATCATTGAAATCTTCGTAACTATGTAAATATAACACTTGGAGACATTAAATTAAATTAATTTCATGGTCTCCATGGAGTTGAATGACTAGTAGGTATGTAGGAGTTAACACTGCTCTTCAAATAGGGACGATTTAAATACAAATAACCGAAAAGTCATGTTTTCGTGTGCAAAATAACACGAGATCTCGGAGAATCGTCAAGTTCCCGAGTTCTCGTTTACGTAATACCTGCTATTGTAGCGCCACCTCCGCAGGTAAAAGCCATCAACGCTACGCCAGCCACAGCCCTTTGTAGATCTCTACAACTCTTCACGAGTACACACATACTCATACTTTGAACGTTTGTTAGACGTATTCAATATTTGCTTATGAAAGTTTCCAGTCTGTTGTGTTTATTTCGCAACTATGAAAACCGAAAATGTCAGGATTTTCATTCAGTTTAATTAGTTCTTATGATAATCCTCCTCCTAAATAATCAAACTACAAGTGCAAATTGTTCATAAGTGACGTGCTTTATCATCGACTCAGTAGCCTGTGGGTGTTATGGCCCAAACGCCTCCTAAACTCCTCCGCAAAATGAATATTTCCCTAACTTCGGTGAAGACTCTTCATAAGCAATGAAAATAGATGAATATTGTAGGCGTATAAATGGAGCAAGTTATGCCGGAAACAATAAATGCTGAATACGTTTAAATCTTGTATAGTAATTCTTCATAGGAAGGTGACTGGCTGACCCAAAGATATATTACAAATTAAAGTTTTAACATAATATGAGTGATGCGTAAAGTATATAGGTAGTACATATATGAAAATGACACTATAATACTCACGCACTTCACTGTTCACAAGATTTATTTAGAATTTAAGTAATTCATTTGGCATTTATGTACTTCATCATGTATTGTTTCATGTTTAGTGCTTAATTGTGTCAAATTTTATATAAACGGTTGTTGGTGAATAAAAATACACGTCTCTAATTGGAAAAAACATCGACCAGTTTTTCGCATAAAACTCTGCTTATGTAGTTATATTTCTCCAATAGTGGCAGGGTTATCATTTCCATAGCACTACTATTCTAACGCCACCTTGTTGATACTCGTCGCCGCCGACGCTCCGACAGCCGTAGTCTTTTGTCAGTTCACGCGACTCTATCGCTTGACATATGAATATTAAAATCTTCTGTTTTTATGGAAATGAAGTGGCGGCCCCACCGCTATAGCGAATAAAGTGTGCAACCTAGCGTTTGTAAAAACCGTACAGACACAAGATCGATAAGCATTTTATTTCTCATATCTATAAACATATCTTAAAAATTGTAACTTGCCTTGTTTAAAACAAAACGAGACTGTACTGTACTTTAAATGTAATGGTAAGATAGCAGCAATGTAGTGGACGAATGTGCTTTGTTATAATGAATGTTATAATAAAGAGGAGGTAATAAATTTACCTGTACTTATGACAAAAAAAATTAAAAAAAAACCGTTTAACTAGTGCGATCATTGTAACCAAAATACACATACGAATACGTTTCAAATAGTTGCACCACCACATCGAATGCATGAACAGACTCAGGGAATTTAAAAGTTAAGTATTGTGATATAATAGCAGCACTCTGGAAATAGCTTTCACATCCGATCGTTACTTTACTTAAAGTATTCTGTTTCCGAATTTCAATTGAATTTTGTTTGAACTTCCGCTACATACTTTTTTTCGAACTGAGATTGCCCAACGTGCCTATTCAAATATTGTCTGATATAAACGCAGATCCGCCGAATATTTTTTCCGCAGTCATAAATAACAAGGTAGGAACAAGAAACCCTTTCGGTAAGTAATACGCTGTACATTTTTTCGCTAACTTTTTCTGACATTCTTCTTGATAACTTTTGACTTGTATTTCAAACATTTTTATATAGAATAACGTCCCGAATTAGTTAAAAATATGTCGGGTACGTGTGTCACGTTGACAACCTGCATTCTCACTCCACGTATGGTATGCTGATAATGTGACCCGATGATATGTATCACGAGTTTTTACATTCATGTCTAGTTTAGTCAAATCGATATAGGCTTTGCCTAACAACTTGCATTCTTGCTAGGGAAATATACAGGAGCTTAATGTCATAGTTATCCTATTATTTGTGTTTGAAATTTTAATGTTCTTAAATTGAATACACACAAAGGAGACATTGAAAGGAGTATCATGGCTGGGATTCAAGTAAATGGGGCGTTACATTCGTATAAACAAGTACTCTCAAGAGTAGCCTAAATGTGTCCAAAAAAGCTAGAATAGCGGTGCATACAGGAGTGCTGGTACCATCACTAATGTATTGTAATGAATGTTAGCCATGGCAGGAACAAAATGAAAGTAGAATTTCTGCGTTAGAAATGAGAGCATTAAGATGTATGTGCGAAATGAGTATAGTTGAGAAAGTTAGGAATGATATGATTAGATAACGATGTGGTGTAGATGAAGATATAGTGACTAGAATTAACAAAGGCATGTTTACGTGATTTGGATATGTAGAAAGAATGAATGATAGCAGACTCAGGAAACGGATTTATTAGGCGACCATGAACGGTAGATTCGGAAAAGGTGGACCTAGGTTTACGTACTTTAATCAAATCAGAGATGTACTTAAAGAAAGAAGTCAAGCGTACTTCTAAGAAACAAGCCTGATTGATTATTTTGATGAACATAGAACAGGCGCAAGAAGTTAGTCAGGACCGTAGCCCAAGGAAATCTTACGCTCTGCCTCTCTATATTCAAAATAGACATGACTGTATATTATGTTTGGTAAATTTAATAGCACTGTCTCATAAATTTTCACTCATCTTTCTTGTTTTTTTTTCTTTCATTTATTATTAAAATAAGTATTTTTTATAGATACATAGTAATGGATATTCATGAAATTTTGTTTCCTATTAGCGTTGTAAAAAAAGTTTTAATAAATTCATCTCTATCTACACGTAATATACAAAAAGTTTCACTTCCATCGCGCGTCACCTCCGCACAAAAATGTTTTATTAGGTTTACAGGGGAGTAAACACCACAGCCATATCTACTAGGCCAATCAATACCTTTTTATTACACTAAACCATACGTAGACGTAATAAAACTTATGATCCAATATATTTCCTCATTTAAAAGAAGTGCTATACGATTGCCTACATCATTATTTACAATGTGTGTGGTCGGATTCTCATTTTATAATCTCTAATATGAGGACTGGGTTAACAAACACAGTTTGCTTATTCGCAACTTCGTATTTATAACACAAGAAGGCCAAAAAGGTCAAATAGTAGTTATATATAAACGTAACATCACGCCTGTAATCCCCTAGTTATTTATACATCATCATAATAGACTAATCTTAACTGAAGTGTACATAGTACACAGAGTGAGATGTCAAAGAATGAAGACAAAAGAATGAGCATTATCGTTATTGAGCAAGACTTACAAAAAATGCTTCGCTGAAAACAAAATTGAAAAAATGATACTTGTTTGCCCACTCAACACAATCCATAATACCTAATGGCCACTCTGTACGATTTTTTATTCGCAATCCTGATTTATCTTCACATTATTGCAGTATAGCACCCTACAAATTCGAGAGTTGAGCGAAATATTTAAGGGAATCATAACGGCTTCTCATAATGGTTATATTAGTATGTATTATGTACCTAGCATATCTTCACGTTTATTCTAAATCTAACAAATTTGAAATACCATAAAACTAGTTGTTTATTATACTGGCAAACACAAATCCTAGCTCTAGGTTCAATAGTGAATGAGTATTTGTTTCGTGTCTGGATGAAAATGATTTATAAGTATTTATTTAGCATTTAGAATTAGTTTATGAGATGTATGGTTGTCATTACACATGGTCTGACAAATAAGCACCAGTTGACATGTAATTTTATATCTTAATTGTTAAACATTTAAGCATGTAATCTATTGTTGAATTCCCACATTCAATTTGTTTATTGTATATTCGGGGTAAGATCCCAATATCGTCAGAAGTGACCTTAATTTACTTACAATTAAATTAGCGTCACCCGATCCTCTTTGTGTTAAATAAATTAGGACAGAGCCATTAAGCCGCCGGGAATTTATTTTCTAATCTATTAGTTTAGGAAGTACTTTCCTAAAGTGCGGGTACACACTACGTACCTGCCATGTTTGACTAAACCTTCGCAGAACCACTCACAAGATTTAAGAGGTCAACCATTAATTTGGCTAAGCAGTTTACTTATCGTACGATTCCTAAAGTTTCTTTTACTTTAGTGCTCTACACGCCCCGAACATACTTCTCCATTAATCACTGATATTGGTGGTAAAACCGTGGAGTACTTGTTTAGTTTTTCTTTTTACTTGGATCTAAATATAAATTATCCACAGTATACAATGAGCTTGATCTGACTATTGCGTGATTAGAATGCCAGTGTCTGGCTCGTCGGTATCTACGGAAAATAATATTTTAAATCGTTGTGTTTAGCATACAGCTACGTCAACGAAGTGTATCCATATTTTCCTGGTGTAACATTGACATCGATACATGTTATAAAAAAAGTCATATGTATGTATATCATACAAGTTATAAAAACTACGTAATTATACACATACATATATGTAGGTACTTTAATTTCATTGTTATAACCTTAATATTTAACATCTAATTGCAATCAACAAACACGACCGAAAACTGTAAGAATACTGATAACAAACGCAACAACATGCTCCAAATTTTGCCTTTAATATAGTTTTTATATAGATCTTTTCTTTAACTGTCTTGACTAAATGGGTCAGATACTATCTGATGGGGGCTCACGATATCCGGGGTGTATGTATAAAAATACTGATTAATATAGAAGAAGCACGTCAGACCTGTAAGGATAGATATGCTCGTATTTAGCCCTGAGAGGTCTAGAGCCTATCTGTTAGGGACTTGGCGTGACTTTGTGATAATATATTCTTTTGCAATAACTCAACCGCAGACTTTCAATATGAACGGGTACTTTGTTAACAGTTATATTTGCAAAAAAACTGTATTATAGACATGGTATATTGAACAGCAAATGCTATCCTTACTCTCTCTTTCTCTCTCTCTCTCTCTCTCACACACACAAACACGAAAGTACCTACTTAAGTAATTTCGTGTAAAACCTACATATAATTATGTATATCAAAAGTCCGCGCGATTACGTTGTTTCTTTTGTTTATAATACCCTGGAGTCTGAAGCATATTTTACTCTTGCAGGACCTTGGATCAACCCCGCCTAGCACAAGCACTAGTTCTTTGTTGTTGGTTGTTGAATAAAATCAACACGGAACACGCGTTTACGTGACCGTAAACATTGAATTAAAATTGCTTATACCAGTTCTATATACACAACTAGTGCACACGACGTCAGTGTCACATTATCTGCAGTCGACTTTTTGCAATATCTTCCTACTGGGGACAGATCGAGCTGGTGAAAAAGGAAAGCTTGCAAGGATTAGCGGACAGTTTCGAGTAGCCGTTAACAATTCGTAACACGTAGCCGAAAACAGAATTACCAGGAACGGCGAAGCAGGAACTTTGCCAACTCTCGTCATATTAAGGCGCGATGATAATGAACGTAATAGTTAACTTGTTACAGCACTTAAGCCTCGTAACTATAACGCGAACTCGTAGCAAATGCGCCTGTTATCAGCAAGTTAACAATAAATTTTGATCATGTTAGTTAAAATTGCATAAACACAACTAGACTGCCTCAATGACTAGACTGCCTCAATGATAGGGATTTCATATTAATTTCCTAATCTTATTATATGTCTGTTACGTAATATGTTATTCGTAGTGTAGCAAACGGCACCATCGCTGTGTTTTCTAGAATGTGTCGCGTTCCAAACATAACTATTTCGGGCTGAGCAGACCGTACTTATCCTTTATCGTTTGTTGTTACGCCACCAACCTTAAATGGATTTAATATAATTCAGTACTATATTATTATTAAACCGTCAAAAAGGTACCTGGTGGAAATAACAAACACATAGACCACAAGTACAGTGATCAATACTTGTCTTAATGGTGAGGTTATGACTTTACGACAGGCAATCAGAGTTCCTAATTAATATTCTCTTTTAAAATAATAAACGGCCACTGACCTCTTTAAGGAAATTATTACAATTACTCCAAGAGAACAATTAATAAATGAAAGTGAATCCCAGTATTTAAACTCCGAACTTAAAGACGTTATTATAAAACATTCTTTGAATCGAACAATTGTCACTCGTTTAAAAGTTAAATTACTTCGGTCAGCCGTTTTTCTCGAGTCTCCTGAATAAAACATAAGACTTTTTAGCTGTCCTAATGAGCTGAAGCTCTTTGTTTTTCTTAGTGACTGCATAAGTTGTGAATGAAAGTGGGATCAGCGGCGGTGTTGGGCGTCGGATCAAATCGCACTTCATTTGTCCGCGTCAGGCGGCCACCCCGGCGTGATGGATGACAGCCCGGTGCCGCGGCCGCTGCCTACCCGCCTTTTAATTGATACCGTCATTTTTGTACCGACCACCGCCACCGCCACCACCTGCTACTGCCTCCGCTTGCCTCTCAAAATTGTAAAACTGAAAGTTATTATTTATACCTGAAATTACAAATTTATGTGTGCACTGTGTTTTACAAAAAAATTATGAAAATGAAACAGTAACATTTTGATATTAATTTCTATTTTTTTTTCGACCCTTTTGTTGGTCCACTGGTGGACTGGGTCTCCTCTCATAGTGAGAGGGATTTAGGCCATAGTCCACCACGCTGGCCAAGTGCAGATTGGTAGACTACACACACCTCAGAAATTATTATATAATTTATAACATCTCTAAGGTGTGCAGGTTCCTCACGATGTTTTCCTTCACTGTTATAGCAAGTGAAATTTAAATGTTACTTATAAAAGGCACGTAATAAATCAGAGGTGCGTGCCAGGATCGAACCCAGACCCCCCGCCTGGAGTGTGAGGCTGAATTTCAAACCACTAGGCTATCACTGCTTCAATTAATTAATTTCTATACAAAATAATAATTCAAATTGTACCCAAATTGCACATTTATAGAACGAATAGATACATAATATATGTAGCTAACCAATCTCGTAAAAAATATTTTAAAAGGTTGTGTTTTATTGTCGAAAATTCTATGAACTGTGAACGAAAATGTCTCCGTTATCACAATGAATTATCCGGTGTCCCACAAAAAAGTTTCATGCGTTTGTTTAATGGCAATATACATATAATATGATATAGTAAGCCAAAAGTAAATGTGCCTTTTTGCAGCCTCATTGTAAATCGCGTACACGGTGTCGCGTTGGCCATATTCGCTAGCACTGCAGATTATAATAACAAACTGATGAACACTGCCTGCGGGAATGCTATGAAAACAAACAAGCCAATATACGTGAAAACGTAATGTGTATTTGAAATATTTGAAAATGCCAAATCAATATATTTAAAATATTTGTTATCCAACATGTTGTTTGTAAGTATCTACTACGCTATTTGGGAAATTTTGTATGATAATTATTTCGGATTACATATTTCAAGAACCCTTTGCACACTGACTACTCCGCAATTTGAAACTTTACGTAACTAAACTAACAGCGGGTATCAAGCGATTCAATGCTTCACAAAGATTCATTTACACACATTTTGCAACTATGTATATATGTGCATCTACGTATGTTACATAAAAACAAATGGTTGTTCAGATTCGGTTCAGGTTAGTTTACATAAAAATGTGAGCGCCCCTATCTTTACAAATTCGTCCGTCGTGTTGGCGGTCATAATTTACAGAGGATCTAGATAAAATTTTGGATATTTCTTGCTATTGCTCGAAAAAGTAATACATGTTCGTAACAATTTGTAAAAAGTCAACAATTTTAAAGGTTTAAAATATGGCATCGAAATATCAAGTAAAATGTCCAACATTTAAGTTGGATGATGTGCAAAACCATGTGCAATGAAAACGGCATACAAATTGACATATGTATTCTCAATTTTAAAATTAAATTTACCGAAAATCATCAGCGTGACTGTTACCCGATCATCAAACGTCAGCTCCTAACCATTAAATGTGCAATATATGATTATAATATTATAACCAAGAAAGTGAGGTTGCCCCGGAGGCTGATTTTAAAATGGTACACTGCCGTCGTGCAGCAAAAGACCTGGTACTGCATACTGCAGTTTCTAATAACATTCAGATGATATGTTCCGCGAGCACGCCACGCCACGCGAACAACGCTTGTCGTGACTAAAGTCGCGCTATATATACAGTCATATGTTCAAAACAAACACATACCATTTACTATAGGAATAAGTGTATATGATTATTTATATGTATCGTATGATTTATGTTTAAATATAGTATTTAATATAGTCTTTTTAGTATATCGTGCAGTAGCAATGTATGCCTGTTACCTAAGAAGATGATTAAACTTAGATTGCTTTTTGTGAACAAAAATTTAGATTCTCATTAAAAATTTCTACACAAATTCAATTAAGCTTCATAATAACTACTACTAATACATAACGCAAATTAGAGCACTTTCTTAAAATAATTGCAATTAATTCAATTATTGAAAATGATTTCAAAATGTCAAATTGTTCATTTCAGTTCAATTTGTCATGTTGTTCAACTTGTCACATACGTAGCAAGTGCTACAACGGTAGCCCAACTGAAGCATATCAAGACTGCTACTCAGCACGTGATATGTGATTATGTAAATCGTGTGCGTAATGGGTCCAATCATTTTTTGCAGCCATACAAAATCCCTCAACTAAGCAAGCAAATCTCTGCATTGTGCGCGGTAAACACAACATAATGGGGAATTAAGCTGGGCTAACTCACGGCAAGGATCGCTCAGATCGCAGGATCAAAACAATGTAAGCACATTTATGAATCCTATTCATATTATTTTTATAAATTTCTACTATAATTTAATAGGAGAAATATGAACAACTCTTTTTTTAATAGTATTAGTATTGTCATGCTACTATGACGTCCGTATCACTGTGGTTTAATATATACATTAGATTCCAATAACAATTATGAGAAGCACGTGTCTACATTCATGTTTTTGCTTAATATCAGTTAGACAGTGAAGTATTCAAAATAATTAGTGAGAATTTACAGCTATTTGCGTTCAAAAACTATAAATAAAACTAAAATTTGTTTTTCTATATCACTTCATTCTTGAAAAAGATTGTTATCACAAGACACTTGGCCTATATCTATACTAATATTATAAAGCTGGAGAGTTTGTTTGTTTGTTTGAACGGCTAATCTCAGGAACTACGGGTTCGAATTGAAAAAATATTTTTGTGTTGAATAGTCCATTTATTGAGGAAGGCTATA
>DWDX01001809.1:0-17122 GCA_018245675.1 Agara michaeli | reverse complement strand
ATAGATAGAGTGATTGAAGAGGAAGGTTTATATGTATAATAACATTTGTATAATAATATATGCGCGGGACGAAGTCGATTTGAATTTGAATTTGAATTTTGTTGTTCATCTATGTACTAACATTTTATATTGTTTTTTTAACTCTTTTATTGTTCTAGTGCTAGACAGGGGTTTCCTATCGTAGTGAGAAGGTTTTAAGCCGTAGTCTACTAAACTGGCCAAGTGCAGATTGGCAGACTTCACAAACCTCAGAAAACATTGTATACTTTACAACATATGTAAAATGTTCAAGTTTCATCGCGATGTTTTCCTTCGTCGGCATAGCGTGTGGTATTTAAATGTTTGAGTGAGTTATAAGTTATATCGTGTGGTATACATATTATTCAGTAACATCATTTATTTAGGACGTCGCCACATTAATTCGAGGCGGGCCCCGGCGCAAAACGTCGCGATTCAGATAAAGCAATAGCGCTCCTTTCATACGACATTAACTACATTAGTGACGCCACATTTCGTGACAATCTGCACGCGGACTCATTCGCGTGTGAATCCTAAGATACAGGGCCTCATTTCCTCACTCGGGTTAAATACCGAAAATCGTGTTTAATTATAGATTTCAGGCTGCCATACATAACAATAAATGAGATCTACCGTATAATATATATTGTTAGGTAAATAACCGTTTGTAACGACAATATCTAAATGACTAAACTTGGTCAAAAATTGTTTACCGCTCAAATATTTAAGTGGCTAAAACTTGAGAGGTTTCAGAGAAATATATAATAAATGTGTGAATCACATGGAAATGTTTAATATAATATCCTTTAATAGTTATTTGATGGCCTATAAAAAATGGAATGGTGTACTTTCAAATCATTCCAGTAATTCACTAAATGACCGAAACAGTTGAAATATAATTGTGTAAGTACACACAGGTTTTAGGATAGGATTTAAGTCGTGATATATATTTTAGCCTTAAAAAAATTATTTGAAAATGTTATAGAAATATTTTCTTGTTAACCAACATCCTTTCGTCTGAGATTTTTAAACGAAATATGTAAAGTATCTGCAGATCTAGTCTGTAGTTGTAGAATAGGTAGATAGGTACCGGCACGTTTTCAGGAAATTTTCAAGAATAGCAATAAAATTTCATAGCTTTACTCTCGCAGAGTGACAATAAAACTGCATCTCGATTCTGATCACACCCGTTTCGATATTCAGACTCGGCCCAACACCTGAGACACCTCGCTTGAAAAATGCTTATTATATTGCCATCTTGTAAATGAGAACACATTTTATTGCGTTTGCTTATACAAGCTCCCAGACCCATTCAGTTAACTGTTACGTATCGGTGAAATATGTTCTAACATGTTATAAAATGTGAGGAAAATTCAAGTGAATCTTTTACCCTACCACTTAGTTCCATTCTACATTATTTGGTAGAATTGTTTAGGACAATGAGAATAACATTACTACTTTGAAGTGTTCGGACAATAAATATTTCAGGAAGACTGGATTACTTCTACGTAGGTATTATGCAACGAATAAAGAAAAACAATACATTATATCGATATTGTTTTAAGAGTTTTTACCTTTACAAAAATTATTTTATAATAAAACTAAATATTTTTATGAGATTAGATTTAAATGTGACAACAGGCCGCGTTGCGATCGATACTCGCGGCATGCACTTAAAATAATGGTATCTGAATTGGAGCGACTGTCTCCGCTCCATTTTTTGACGGTCCGTGGATTAAAAATTCATGTGATCAAAAGTCCGGATATACTTCCTAAGAATATAAGGTATATTAGCATTAGGATCGATCCACACCGTCATCCAGATCTACTCTCTTATGATTCGTTGGTACATTCTTTGGAATATAGACGTCATAAGATTTTATCGTAGTAAATGTTCAGTATTAAAAATATATATATTTATGATATATTATTAAACAATATAAGTAATTTCATTTGCTAACGTTTACATGTGGGATCCTTTTTACTAGAATGATGGTATGACTTGACCTTTATCCTTGAACCGCGCTGCAGTCAATTTCAATTTGTCTTTTCCAGCGAAGCTGGGACAAAAAGTTTGCCCTTTGCGTCCGGGTTACCACAAAATATTATACAGAGGTAAGCAATTTTCTGGGCCAATTTTTATATTATCCAGTGTTTGATCAGCGACATTTTAGAACATTGTTTATGAACTTGGGCATTAGCATGTTTTACATTCATTTTAGAATCATGATTGTCTACATTAAATGGGGACGAAGCTTTTATAGCTATCACATTGTAAAATAATGCGTAAATAGAAAATAACTTTTAATTCGTTAAAATAATTTATAACGAATGAAAACGAATGACAAGTATGAAGGTATAGTATAATCGCCACAGCCAAGCGTCTGCGAAGCTGCTATTGACAAGCCTGTGTAGTTTTTAATCTCCTCCTTTATTATGCATTCCGCACACGCCTATTCCTTGTAGGGCCCGGGTTGCGTTCCACTCGACTCGGCCCGCGTAAGCTGGAAGCAAAGCGAAACTTTCCACGCAAAACTAAGTTTCAGATTTTTATTGCTTTTAGAGAACGTGAGACGCAATAATATTAAAATTTCACTAGAGTATACTCTGTGTTTACGATTATGGAAGCGAGACGTAAAGTGCGGAATGTAATCATGCAATCGTGGTAACGCTCTACATCCGAATTGCTAAGATTCTTTAGAAATATGTTAGGTTTCTTTTAAAATTCTTCTTTCTTTTATAAAGTTATATTATGAAACGAGAACTTTTTAGTATTTCACGATATCGTAGTATCTTAATTTTATTAATGTAATTTTAACTGACGTAACTTTTTGTAAGTTTCTATTTCATACTTGTGTTTTTAAATTAAATATCACTAGCTAAATGGCTATAATAAACAAACTGACACAATTTATTTGCTCATAACGTTATTTAAGGTGTATCTGACAACCTACACTTGGTCAAGCTGCACTGTGGCCTTACCCCTTTTAAAATTATAAACGACCCGGAACCAATAACGACCAAAAAAACCTTTGAAAATTAGAAGAAGACGAGTAATAAATAGCCTTAATTGCTCGTATTACACAACGTATCAATTCCTGCAGCGAAATAATTATGCTTGTGCTTGATGCGAGTGGAATACAGCGGCAATGAGAAGATATTACCACTTTCCTTTAGCTCACCAGCACAAGTGTAATAATAGATTTAACAGAACTGGCAGCTCATTGGTGAAGGCTGTGATATTGTAAATGTACAAAGGTGACGGTAACCATTTACCATCGACGTCCTCTTTGCCTGTTTATTTGCGCTTGTAAAAAACAAGTACCCCTATTACATATGTAGAATGTGATAAAACTAACAAGTACCGTGGATATTTATCACTTCTATAAAATAAAGAGATTTTATATTGAATTTGATGGATACAACGTTCCAACGACAGCCAAATGAATGAACACGAACACAAAACGTGATCTAAATCCAGCGCGATACACGGTCTCGACAGCAGACATCAAATAATACATTTTTCGCGGAGCTTCCATAAAAATTGCAATTTAAACAAGTGTAAATCACAAACAATGAAATTGAAAAGGAAAGCATTTCGCTACGAGCGAGTTGAACGGAACATTTACACGAACAAAGCCTATTGTGTACGTGGCTTTTGAAATAATCATCCTTCTGCTATAATCGGCATGGCCTTCTTGACGACGGAAGACGCTTTATAAGCCATTTTCCTCTTCAAATGTACTCGGATTGGTTAAATTGCGAACACAAGTTTCATATTTAAATTGTCATGTTGATACTTTTTTCGGTCAGAATTTCTGTTTAAATTTCCTCGCTTTGCAGCAGTGCATTAGTTGATTAAATAGGTATATTGAAGTTTAATACTCGCTGATTAGGCCCTTGACGGTTGTAATATGAAATATAGATGCTCTTTTAGAATGTGCTCTTAGTAGGGGCTCTCTTAAGGTGCTAAGACATAGTCTACCCGCGGAGTGTTAGAAAGCATTTTGGAAAAATCTCCGGCACGGCTCACTTACCCTATTTTCGTTCCCCATTACAAAGTGTGATATTCAATCTTAAAGTGCCTATAACTTAATAATTAATATAGGTAAGTTTCATGGCAGAGATTTGAACTCCGAATCCAGCCCCTAGTGTGGGTTGCAATATTCTAAATATAATACATTTTCGTATAATATGCTAAATATATTACAATAAATGTATATTATAATATATACTGGATATTTACACGTTAATACAAAATATGAAATTACTGCAGTTTCTACTTCGTTGTGTGGCTTACGTGGTAACTATGGGATATATTTGACCACGAGACAACTTCCTGTATATTGTATCCAGTATATTCCGGTATATTAGAGGAACGGGTTAATTGCCACTCTGTATAAAATGGCCCGCTGACGAGATTTAACGACTGTTACTAAATTATAACCATCGGAACTAATGATTAATGTGGTCTACGAAGAAGAGAAATGCCTTTGAAAATTTGTCCCTAGCGGTCACTCATGCAGTGCTGCTTAACTTGACAAAACACTTGTGGTGATAATAAAATAACTATATAATAGTAAAAATAATAATAGCAATAAGGATTTAAAAAAAAAGCAATAAGGATTTTTTTTTAAAGCAATAAGAATTAATGGAACAATAAAGTATCGACCTATTACTTCAATAATAACATTAACGTTATTTCGTCTACGTTAAGTGTTTCTTCGGATATCTGTAAATATTAAAATGTTACCTTTGTTTCAATAACGCATACCACCTGACAGTGTTCAACAACATAATCTCGTAGAAACGCTCAAATCCTACCTACCATCAGTCATATTATTTAGTAAAAAAATATATCAATAACAAAAGTTGCACGTACATAGAATAGAATCTGGATCTGCATCATTATTTTTCAAAAACACGTTGGTATATAAAACACGAAATTTTGAAATGATGCCATATTTCAAGTCGGAGCACACCTTCGCTTTGGAATGGCGACTTTATATTCCGGCGCGGTTTCCTACAATAACGAGAGAAATACCTCAAACTTAGATTTTTATTGGAATAAAAATTTTATAGGATCAGTTTTACATTGTAGTTTAATAAATCCCACACGAAAAAATTCGAACAGATACTGAATAGCCGATTACTATATTGATCTCTAAGAGTAATTTTTAGCCGTAAAAAGTATCTACTTAACAAAAACATGTGTTATTGTACAAACGTTGTTTAAGCAGTAGGTACCTAGGTATGTGTTCAATTGACAAACCAATATGAGATTGGTTCTGGGTAAACCTCCTCCAATTTCTTGCCTCGTATGAGTACAGCGAGTAAAATCGTTTTATCATTAATGTCCTTCAATCATATTTGTAGCATTAACCGGCATTACGCACCTCATTAATGAATGCCCTGATATGAAAAACTGACACCATAGTCGGTAGCACTACGAAGTGATTACCATAGCGTTTCATAATTTATTTTCTGTTTATTTTGGTACTACATATATTGCATATTTTGGTAATGTAAACAAGAATAAAAACAATCGCACAAAATCATATTTGTTGTGTTTAAACGAATTGAATTTTGTCATATCGCGTACCGTTATGCGAACACAAATACTCTGTACTATTGCGTAACATAAGAGTTTACTTTTAGCAGATGCTAGTTTCCAATTGAATCGTCCGCTTCTTTTCTAGTTTCTTAACATCACTTCAGTTGAACTTAATCGGAGCAAACCTTTTGGAACCAGTAAATAAACAGTGTGCCGTTTTATTTGAATGTTTTCGAGACAATATTGTATAAAATAAACACGGGTGTCGATATGCTTAGGATCATTCATCTCTCACGCAATCTGTCTGCTCTTGACGCGTCTTCGTACTTTCGCTAAAAATGCAAATCTGCGTCGGGCTGAGGAGTCGGGAACACGCCCTCTGAAGTCGAGAGAAGTCAAGACGGGGTGCGGAGGGCAGGACCGCACGCGATTTTTCACCGAAACAAAATGAGCAAGACACTCCCCGAATGTTCAGTGCGTAAGCGACGCGCTTTGACATTGTTTTATTTAAAAAAACCTTAAGGTCCATTTATGTAAATAGTTAACAGCGGCTGTATAAAAATTATATTTTTAAAGTATTACTGAACTAGTTTAACATACATCTGCATATGTAAGAGAAGGAAATTCGTATGTAATTCGTATTGTACATAAGAGAAAGAAAGCAATGCTATAATAAATAATATTACAATAACTTGGTCTTTACGTGCAAATTTGTTCACAGAGAAACTTAAATAATTCTCATAATATCTTTCATTGTTTTATTTCACTATTTTCTGAGTTGAAAATTGTTATATGTACTGAACATTATTATTTGTATATAAAGTCCTTTGTCTAGCTCGAAAGTTATCGTCTTAATGTATCTGAAAATCCTAGGATCAAGAAGTAGTAGAAGTAGTCCTGTAGTAACATTTCTGCGAATGATATTTTATCTAAAAAGTTATTTCGTTTGAATTATAACAAATATTTGTCGTACAACGCGGCACCTGTGTCACGGGTTGCAATAAATAATATCAACGGCCAGACATTAATGCACCCATTTTGTTACTCTAATGCTACTGCATCACCTACGGCTTGATACTTCTGGTTGATACATTGAATGTATTCTACACTACGCTTTAAGGAATTGTTAATAATCACTTAACAGTCTTATTACTACAAATGTACAAGGTATGTGACATAACCACTACAATAATACAGACTGACTGTTACCAACATCAACTTGTCCATATTATGCAGTTAAAAAATATTCAAGCGCACGCTTTCTTCTATATTCAAAGCAAATAAAAACCCCATGGCAAAGGATTTAGTACAGTTCACAAAGCTTCTTAAGCAAATTACGCTAAAATATTTTCTAGACTCGGTAACATGCATTCTTTTCTGAGATTTTTCCTTTGCCAAAGAAACTGATACAAACGATATTCTCCGTCTTCTTAGAGGTGACGGTCATTCAGTGCTGTGAATTGATTTACTAACACTAAACACCATTGGTCCATATACATATATTCAATAACAGTAGTTGCTCTGATGTATTCCAAGCTATTCTGTGTCGTGCAACGTTGTCGAACGTTGTCGGTTGACTTGAGACGATTTTGAGCATTCATAAACGTTTTTTTTATGCCACTAATCCGTATGATTTTTCCAAAACTCAGGTAGCTTATATTGATATCTTATTTTACAGCTGTTTTATAATCAACATTGAGGTGCATTTTTAAAGAGAAAAAAGGCCTCGACCTTTTGCGCAAATTTACTTTTGCTTCTACAAAATGTACTAAATCAAAAATTTGTGGACCTCGTTGTCAAAATTGACCTAATAAATTATATTCAGCACGACACACTCAAAACTTATGGCGATGTTTATTAATGCGCTATTCAATTAAGTAGGCAATTGAATGTAAATCAACGTGTCTAATCAGTAGCGATAAATCTGATATATTTCATATTATCCCGCTCGCAAACTGTGCTGAAACGTTTGTAAATTATATTTTCTATATATCAGATCACCACGACTAGATTTTACTTAGCGAACTATTTCAGATCATAACTGAAATGATTAATATCTATTTCTTATTAAGAAAAACATCAAGTCAACGAGCGAAGCCAACTTAGCTGCTGTAACAGTTTAGCTGATGATCTATTGGAAACATTACTTATGGAGCAACAATCATGGACGTACGGGGACATAGGGGTAAGTTATTTGTATAATTATGTTAAATATCATATGCAACCGCTACGCTGATGCTTTCGAAAACTAACTTTTAATTCGAACGTCAAAAAGCACAGCCGCATTTGTAACATCCGCAAATAAAGAATAATTTGTTGATATACAGTTAAAATTTACTAAAAAGTTATACTTAAGATTAATTATCACAAAATTTTGGTACAGTATATTTATTAAACGCTTTTATAACAGCATTTTTAAAGGATATTTAACAAACAGAAAAGCTCGTGCCAAAGTTTCACGTAACAGCACCGATGTTCGAATATCGTAATTTTAGTGTTAATTTCAAAAGCTATTAACACATTAGGAGTGCGGAACGGTATCGTAAATCAGAAGTGCAAACAGTGTATTAATTACAAATGCAAACAGCTAGTGTGGTCCGCCACAGCCGTCTCTATCTACCTAATGATTTGCAGTAGCGCTGTGCAAAGCCGCCGGGCACTCATTGTATTACTCAAATGAGTTTACTCGCATAATTTAAAAGCTACCAGAGATACATTTCTTGTGGTATATACGTGACTATAGGGATTTATTTCAATAAGAATGCCTGAAACATTTATTAACGAAATTTTAATTCCTAAATAATGAAACAAAAATGGCAAGACATTCCTACCTCGACCGAATTGAATCCTGTTTTAATATCTTTCTATACTTATTTGGAATTTAAAAGAAGTAATTTACAACGATTATAAACATCCTTACACGCTTTAGAGTTCTCCGTAATTATTGTTCGTAAGGTGTATGAAGTGTGACAGGCTGCGTCGGTCACAACATAGCATTAAATCCTCTCAATACGAGAGGAGTTAAGCAACCAACAATTGCCGTATTTAGTAATGTATGGTCCATAAAAATTAAGGGTATTTTCTAACACCACATAGTCTAGTTTACTATTAATGTGTTCAGACCTTATTACTTAGATTTCATACTGAAATATTAACGGTATAACAATATTCCGCTCGCTCATAACAATTATCCAAAGATCTTGTTAACAAAGTCAACGGTGCGATAACCAACAACAATACAGTTGTTAAAAGCCCTTTTTAATATCATTTCCATTACTCGAGCGTGTAAAGATACGGTTTTGCATGAAACCTGAAATAAAAAGGATTCGTACTTCTCGGAAACAATAATGTGCGATTAAAGTTGCCTTCACAATGGCGGAGGCATGCGGGCGCGGGCGGGCGCGGGCGGCCCTCGACGACTGAAAGCGATCCTTTCAAAATCATTTCACTGCATCTACTATGAAAACAAACAGAACCTTCTAGGTATCAACAAGATGACCTCAAATAAAATGTTATTAAAAATATACATTTAATTTCGATTTCGTAGGCAAAAGACACATGTCTGGTGCAATACTAAAAAATAAGATTGATTAGATTTTATAACATTATCTCCAATTGGTAAAAACAAATTGTCATTGTGATTTGTGTGAAACAAATGTTATAGTCATTCTTTTTCTGGTACCTAATAGTATAATTTAACTACACGACTATAGAAATGCTTTAAAGGTCTTATAAATACGTAGCCGTATTATAGTTTGCCCAGGAATCGTAGCCGGGCACTTCCGCAACTCGCGAATATTCGATTCAATAGACCTTGCCTTAAGTGTGAGAAAACTATTTTCGTTATAGCACGTCGGGGACACACCGAACTTTCTAGATAGCGTGAAATAAAAATACAAAACAAGGTTTTATCAACACCTAAACCTTGAAATGATTTTTTCTTTAAAATGTTACTTGTTTGAATACCGGAAGCACTTAAAGACGCCTGTGCGTTTTTTAAATGAAATCTCGTATATCGTATATTGTAGTTTATGATTCCAAACTGCATCTGATATACATACATACGTTTATATCCCATAAGCGTTAGTCATTACAATTATGGTACTACGTGATTGATAGTGGTACATACATATTTTAATTTATATATAATACATAGGTATATTAAAATTTTATCTTTACACGATATGCTATAGATATTGCTCTTTTTATACGCGCGTTTATGCGCCAAGTAATAAAAATGATAAATACTTATGAATACCGAATTAATTTTGATATAAATATATGTAGTGGAAAATCGTGGACATCCTTAGTTGTAAGAATAAGCGTAACTTAGTGCACAAGTTATGACTCACTACATTATTATATGCGTTAATTAACAGGACATACTCGTACACAACTCCCGGAATATTGCTAAGTGCGAATTAGCATTTTAGTTCTTTAAAGATAACAGGCTTAACTTAATTAATGTACAATATTAAAAACACTCATCTCATATTTTTGGAGGCTCTCAATGTATTTCAGATTCATTTGCTTTCTAACTTTCTATAGTGCACAAACATAATTGAACTAGCTACGCGACGCTTCGCCGCCTAGCGCGTGCCGATGACGGCTGTTAGCAAATAATATATCGGATGACGAATACTTATGACTAGAGCTTGATTCCAATTACATTTACAATTGTTAAATTTCAGAGCAATTACTTGAATATTAAACATTTTTAACCTTAACGTACATATTGAAACGTTTAAAGTTAGTTGTAATATACTTACTAATTATCCAAATAATCCACATTTACGGAAACTTACCCAAATTTTGGAATTTGTTTAACGAACAGTTTTAAATTTCCATTCAATAAAGCGCAGATGCATCGCCCAATTGCGTCACGGCATATGAAATATATCGATGCGTAATTGGAAACGTCATGCTTCGATCGCACTCAACTGTTGGCGCCTGCCTATGACGGGTGCTGACAAAATAATATGACGAATAGGCACTTATGACGAGCGGCTAGATGCAATTACATTTTTTATGAGTTCATGTCACTTTAGCCACAGACATGAGTATTCAAGAATAATGAACAAATTTCATATTAAGTCTAGTCTCCGTTTACGGTTAGTCGTTGTTGAACAACAATATTCAGATCTCTATCCACTAATGAATCAACTGTAACTGTAGGTGCAAATGAAAGAACCATTAAATTCCATTTCTGACTTAAAAGTTATCCCACCATACATTTGAGACCTTCACATAAATACAAGTTTCTGTGTAATTTCTACTCCACGAGCAGAGACAAAGACAAACCTTGAAACAAAAACACTCAAGCACAATAGGTAACAAATAAAACTAGAACTATAAATCGAAACCGTTCGAAAAGAAAAGTTAGTCGGCGTAAGTTTGAATCAATCAGCATACCCCTTTTAGGATCCGTTCTTATTTTAACATATTCATCACTAACTGCCTACACTACTTCACGGCAGTTTTTGTGAATAGCACTATTAAGAATAGAAACTTATTTACATTTCTTGGACGAAACGTTTCCTTGCCGTCCGCGAGGGATAAAATTATGACTTTTGTTTAACTCGACGATATAAATTCAATGAGTCACAACAGGCGAGTTAAATTTGTTTTTATACAGAACTTAAACTAAAAAAACCAAATTCGATTCAAAAATATAGCTACATAATTATATTATGAATAGAATATCAAATTACAGAGTCGGGTGCATTTGCGTTATTTATGATCCATGCTTAAGAAAATAATTTTGCTTGCAAGTCGGCCGTATCTATTTTAACATTGTTAATATTTTTTTACAGTCCAGAAATAACTTTAATTAGAATAACTTAATTACGCATTTTAAATCTTTATTATGTAGAAATTAAGCACAATGGAGCCCTGTCAAAATTTTACGTATAATTAAAAAACGTAGGCGCTGCAGACTTTGCGTGTGAAGCTTTACAGTGGCAAAAAGCCTAACAAACGCCGCTCAGACCGGACACGTCAATATTTGACCAGATACAAGCATGTAAATTCAAACATGTCCAGATGCAACCGAAACTGGTAACGCATATTTCATCATCACATTTCTGGAATCTCTTCTTCTTTGATTTTAATCTTATTTTATGATATTTTCAATTACTACCTACTCACTTAATCATGATGTATACTGACATAAAAAAAATCACATATACATACAGTCACGCCTACTTCCCATAGGAGTAGACAGAGACTAATCTCTAAAGATTTCCACTGTCTACGGTCCTGACAAACTTCTTTCGCTGATCAAAACTGTGGTAATAATACAGGAATTGTAAATCAAGTCATTTGTATTTCATAACTTGTTGCCTAAAAAAATTACTTAGTTGTCTGAACTTGTTGCCAACCGTGAATTATTACATACCTTGGAAGCCTTCCAAAATATACGCTAAAATAAAGTTATTTCGCTATTAGCATAATAGGTGCATAATTTCATACAGTATTATGAACGAAACTCTCTCTGACTAAACGACTATTTTTCTGAACTGTAAATGTATTGAATATTTTAATAAATTTGAAGACGTTATTATAAATAAAATGCATTTACATTTTCTTGCATGAATTATTTATAATCTGTAAACGAAGGTTGATCGATGTATAAAAAAAACCGGGGTTCTTAGTTGGACGACATAAAAGGGACTATATGTAATAAATATATAAACAAATTCTATACACGCATGTATAAAAATAGGTGTATGTAAGCGTGTGTTAGTTAATGATTATATATACCAACATGTTGTGGGTTTTATATGAGTAGGTACGAGTATTGTTTCTGTCTCGTCGAGCTGCACGCAACTAATGAAATCGTAAATCACCAGGGCTGAACATATATCGACAGATTTCAATGCGCACATACATATTTTCCTTTTCAACATTACTCGGTAACGATCGGCGGCTTTTTAATTAACAGATTTTTATAAGATTTATGCATATATGAATAATTCGTATGTGTTTACGAAACAAGATTACTATAGTATTTACAAACTACACAAAACAGCACATTTTTTTAAATTTAACTAATTTAACACGACTGCATATTACATACACCATCTTTACATTTTACATACATATACATATAGGTATATCTTGTTAGCGAACAAAACACACATAAGAGGCCCTAATTAGTCATATTATACAGCCTTCTATATATTATTATAATTATTATTAAAATAAGTATTAACTTACATCCCTTGTGATTTAATATCATTTAAATTCGACGAGTACTAACTTAACTTTTCGTATTCCTTCAAGAATTCTAAAATAATTAATTTAATAAATAAATCAACTAAAATGGCAAGTAAACAAAATTGTAAAGAAAATGAAATTTACGAACAAAATAAAAAAATACAATACAAATAAAAAAATAAAAAAAGTACAAGTAAGGAGCGATAACTGTCGAATAAAATAAAAGGTATTCACGATTGTAAACGTAATTTTCAATTTGGGATGCGGGATTATTTTATATCGGAATGCACTCTACACACGAGCTAGGAGCACTCAGCACTACATCAAAAACGGGGCACTCCAACTAATTGCGTTGGCCGTTGATACCATACCTATCTACCGATGAATACGGCCTGACCGCCTCTACATTAGCAAACTATTAGCAAAATAAGGCTTTGCACTCCATGTTCACAGTACGACAAAACTTAAATGTAGCGAAATGAAATGTGAAATTATAAAACTGGGTATATTGCATGTAAACAAGAAAACGGTGTACTTTTTAAGAGCTATTTAACGTAAGTAGTTAAATACAAGTTACTCATAAATAGACCTCTCACTACAATGACTTAAATAGATGACGAAATTACTTTATATGAACGATCTCAGAGTATTTATAAAAAGCTTACTCCCCTTCAACATTAAGTATTCGTCAGGCAAACAGACCATCTGATGATAAGTGATTAGATTGGCGGGCGTACGCTACCAACATAAAAGCGTAAACGCCATTCCAATTGTGTATATTATTAAAAAATAAATGAAAAAAGATCTTAATGGAACAGATAGATAGATTTTACTTAGACTTCACTAGTATGTGAAATGAAAACGTTCAAGTATAAAAGTAACTTGTAAGATTACGTAACGAAACGATGTGAAGAAAATGCGAAAATCTACACAAGTAGCCATTAACCGCTCTCCAATTGCTCTGAATTAAAGTAACCGCTATTTGTACTAATCTGCATGTCCCAGTTGGTGCGCCTCGCTAATTTGTACACAACAATATTACGGCTTTAATCTTTTGAAGATTCTAAAAAGTCCCAAAAAAAGAAGGCAGTCATATCTCTTTTATTAGTAGGTAGGTATGACAACAAAAACTGAAAAAAAAATTGATTATACTTAAGTTCTATTAACTAACTATAATCGCAAAAATACTATATAATTACTCCTAAAATAATCTTATTTTTGCATAAAAAAAGTAATATTTAAATAATATTTCAATAAGTAGAGGTGGCGTATTAAAATATTATATCCATTACAAATTGATTTCGTTCGCAATACATATATAAATATCGTAAGGAAATTTTAATATAATATGATGTGTGCTGCTTTCATTCACACATGGCAGGGCTCATAAACTGTAGCAAGTTCGTTAATATCTCATCCCTTATGTGTAATAATTATACTTTAGTAAGTACGCACTAAATATTACAACTACATCAATCATTAAGTAACAATATGTCTCAAGAGACACTGACGAAAGCCTAACTTTGGATTCCATTTTGAGTTAAATAGATGTAGAAATTTGCTACTTCGCTGCGTATTCAACAAGCTATAAAAACAAAAAGCCTCGACGACACAGCGAGGGTCAGATATACTATTATATATTAATGTTAGCGACGCCATTCTCCCGCTAGTTTTGGCAAAGATGCAATTTCATTTGAATATTGTGCAAGTCGAGTGTTATCCCCCGTTACGAGTGTTATCATCCTAACTGAAGCACTTTAAATACAAAGTGCTCATAAAAGTAGTATCTCTAAAAACATTAGCATGGAAATTGCGTTAATTGATATCGCGGTGTATGCTCGAGTAAAACGATTATAGAAATTGTTCATTATATCATTTGTATCTAATATAAAAAGTCACAGCATAGACCTTTCTTATCTTCGAGTTTATATGGATAAATACGAATATTGAAGCTAATAGTTCAACTTATAATACGACATATAGATTACTGAATACACATTATTCTTAATTATATACTGATACTTATAATAATTAGTCTTGGCCCAAGTGTTACCAGTTACAAGAATACAGATGGATGTACACAAATACGTACATAGATACTACATAAGTATATACAATGTGCACTAAATATAATAACATATGTTAACTTAACTTACAGTTACAATTATATGAGGTAATTAAACGAAAAATAATCAAATATTAAATATTCAAAAATTGAAATATTTATTGAATTCTGTAGAATACAAGTTCATCCATTAGAATCTACTTAAAACTCATAGGGAAAGTAGTTTCTAGTTGCTTCAAATTTAGTATACGTTTTTTATTGTATTATTATTCACCCACTCATAATAATAGAAATGAACGGGGTGATAGGATGTCAACTTAAAGCTGTGGACGTTAATATAAAGTCGCCGTATTTTCGCCGCGACAATACGACTCCTCATTCCGTGCGTGTCGTGAAGACGCGTCACGATTTATGCCGCACGTTACAACACGTCATTCATTCAACACATTACCTACCGCGTGTTGGGGAGTACGAAGAAGCGTTTCATTTCAATTATTACTAATTTTAATTCAATAAACGAATTCATTTTTGAATGCGTCGTTTTTCTTCACTTATTGTTTATTGTAAGACATTACAAAAAGGTCATTTAATGCCTGTTAAATCGGTACCTTGCGTACAAAGTAACTTGATGTTTATAACATAAGCTCAATTTACTTTTGACCGTCCTCTTTTTTTATTACAGTTCAAAAACAATTATGTCTAGTTGCTTAATATGCGCTTAGCGTACTATTATCATAGATGTTTAGGTATATAGAGACGAGTGTTAAAGTTTGCAAAACTTATAACACTGTACATAGAGACGAGAGTTAAAGTTTTCAAAATGTATAATACTGTAATTATACTCTATGGTTGAAGTAAATTGTACCGTATCCTAATACAAAAGTTTCTTCATCTTCGCACGATCTTCAGTATGACTATACCCGTGTCTAATTGTTTCTTGCAACCCGGCTATATTAAGCAGTGAGACGCTCCAACTTTACGACTTCTTGAATGAGTCGTTAAGTTGTCGAATCAATTCGTTCGAGCCCCAAAATTACTCAAATGGAATCGCGATAAAGGAACAATAAACCAGTAAATAATTTCACAATGGAATATTGAGTCGGTAATGAGTTTCGAGCTCTGGAGACAGATTTCATGGTTTTTAAACAAAATTTATATTCAACGGTAAGTCTTTAACGCTTTTTTGTTTGTTCGTTACAGTATATAACACGTTATTTGATTGTTTTCAAATAATAAACTTTAATGTAATATTGTGTTTATATTAGATTCAGGATTGTTTAAAGATCTTCCTGCAACTACGGCATTTTTTCTCATGTACGTTTATTGTAGCTTTAATACTTTATTTGTCTGAACATTATAATATGTAATGTATATTTATTTCTAGAAATAAGGGATTGTTTTGTATCTCTAAATACTGTAAAAGCCTTCTCCCATCCCATAGTAGAGTAAGATACTCTAGAAAAGCATGTGCTTTCTTCTATCCATGAGAAACCCGGGTAGTAAATTTATCTGAATAGCGTGGTAGAGATAAATAATACTTGCCAATTAATTGTTTTCATATATTGAAAATTACTATGGGTATTGCGTTACGCGGAAAATCTTAAAATAGAGAGCTTACTAACAATTTTGGTATAAAGCAATATTTATAAATAATATTTAAAAAGAAATTCACTTACATTTACAATCTATTTTTATTCCGGCGCACGGCTACATATTCGTCTCGAGAGGTATTTAAAGTATGGAAACATTCCCGCTTTAAGGCCGATCACAGAATCTCGACTCAATCTAGAACAAGACAATTCTAAGACAAAATCCTAATTATATCATGAAAAATCGTCTTGATAACGGAAAATATATTTGAATAATAATAATAATAGCGATAAATAAATATAGGTAACGCTTCTTCTTTGCCTTTTTTAATACATTTGTAATTAAACAGCAACATAATCATTCCATACTGCTGAGGAGATTTTATCCTGAAATAACATTAATAACAACCTCGATGACATTAATAACCGGCAAAAATCGATAGGTAGCGTTAAGCTTAATATTTCATTTCGGAGTAGGGGAGTTGGAATTAATAAAAACAGGGCGAGGGAGTTCATAAAGAATAATGTCACTGCAGTGCAAAATAATGCTTTCTTGTTCTGGAGACGGGGTGGACGGAGTGCAAGTACGAAGTATTTATAAACTATCACCATAGTATTTCTGACTGCCTCGTTGGTCGGGCGGTTGCTAGTGCGACTGCCGATCGGGAGGTCCTGGGT
>DWDX01001808.1:0-17123 GCA_018245675.1 Agara michaeli | reverse complement strand
CCACAATGGAATAGGTGGTGAGCCTATTGCCGTGCACCGGGCACACATCCAGACTCTGAGTCACTACTAGAAATTCTTAATTAGAAAAATCCAGCAGTACCCAACCCGGGATTTGAACCCAGGACCTCCCGATGGGCAGTCGTACTAGCAACCGCCCGACCAACGAGGCAGTCAATATTATAGATATACTGGAAATATTTTCTCGCAATGCAATGTAATCCCCTTAGGGGATTACAGGCGTGATGTTACGTTTTTTTTTTCTCGCAATGCAAAAGCAACGTGCACAATGAACACCTATAACCTAAATTAATAATGACTAGATTAGATCTTTCCTGAACCTAACTTAAGAGCAACAAAATAATTACGTACGGGATATACGAACGACATGATCATGTCGTCCTATCACAAAACGAACTTCTAATGTCATTTTATTGTATTTATGATCTGTAAACAAAATGGCCGACCGTAACCGAGTGACGCACGACACTGAACGAACGGAGCGTTAACGCATTGACCTGTGCGCAGTCGAACGAAAGGATCCCAATGGCGTTTGGTTTCTGTTACACTACATAACAGAAGAATATTCGTCTAATCGCGTACTATATAAAAAAAGAGTAAGCCATAAAAGCCAGATATAAACACCGCAAATATATTTGCAGTATATTCCAATAATTTATGCGATTGAAAGAATGTTCTGTGGCTGGTGAGAGGAGATTGAACAAATGTTTCTCTGGTTCTTTAAATGAAAAGTACAAATACATATAAAAAAAGGTCAAATATACATAATAAAATCTACACTAAATTTTTGTGCGTATCAATCTAGACGTTACAATACATTTTAACTCCACACTGTTCCACAACACTAAACATTACTCCGATATTACATTAAATATCATTATAACACACATCTAATAAATTATTTATTATTACATTACAATATATAAATATACTTTTTTTTTAATCAATTCATATATTCTTATTGCTGTTTCTGTCACACAGATTAAATAAAGAGCTCGACAAATCTCACTTATATTTACTTAAAATTGTACTTCAAGGTCATCGAATGAGTAACGTTCAAGATTATTTATGATTCGGTCGAATAGAACGCACCCGTAGTCCTCTGTCCGCAATACCGAATACACGGAATCTAATGCAATATGCGATCCAAGGCGAATTGGCAAGAACACAAGTTGACTCGCAAGTTTTAAAGCTCGTGAGCGTCCTGAAAATCCCCAACAAGGTTAAAATTTACTGTATATGGACTATCATCGTGGATTTTCCGTTAGCGGCCAACCGTTCATTCGCAAACCACGACCGGCATTTTAATAAAGATCATTTGTGAACGTTGACCTCCCGTCAATACGTTAAAACGATGAATAGGATGCATTTAGCAATACCACATAGGACCACAGCTTTACCTACTTTGCTAATTACATCGTAAATTTCGCTGTGACGGGCGAGTGGTGTCAAAAAATGCGTGCGTGCGAAAAAGTGAGTGCGTAAAATTTCCTTCTGATGTTAATTTAATATATCGCATTTCATTTGCTTTACAATTTTTGACTTCTGTGACTTTCGAGAACTATTTGACGTTACGACGCGTACTACGAATAATTCTATTCGACCAGACTAAGACATTATGAGTAGCGACCACGGCACGGAGACAGCAGACGACAAAAACATATCACAAACTTATATAGTACAGAATGCAAATCGTAACATTGTTAGCTTCGTTTGATTTTTGTTACCGAATTATTTAAGACCGAGAGTAATTACTCAAATAATATTTCATTTATGCAACAGTACATGTTACTGTGATAACTTGTACGGGTTATCGACATTTTATACGCTAAATCGCAATGATACGAATTCATGTTAACACCACTGAAAAAGATTGCAAGAGAAATGTTGCCATACCTGTATTTGACAAATTATATTTTCCTTCTCGAATAAAGACCGACCAATCTACCGACGGATATTCGACGATAAATGGTTTAACGATGTAACGCGATCCGATTCTCACTCACTCTTATTTTGTCGCTGCTCCGTCACAATACAATAGAACTTTGTAAGCGATCACAATACAGCTCGATCCAGCGGCTCAATATAATCTCACTCGCCCACACCATTTGAAACGATCAGAATTAAACATTTGTCTCACAACACAAGTTATCTACGACAATATTTATTGATACCCCACTAAAATAGCTATTATTATGGCATTTTAATACTAATACAACTACTTTCGAACACTGCACAAGACGTTAATGCACTCTACCGAATGCGTGACTACACAAACACGACTCCTTCCCGAGGTCCCGTCGACTACTCTGACTGACCGTAGTAATTATACTACACTAAATGTCTGTGCAAATTCATCAGCAGATGCCTTATATGCATATGATAAAATATTATACCCATTTTAAATAATAGTAATCTCATAAATATTTATACGATTCCTTATTTGCTTATCACAAAACGATAGTGCATTCTAATAAGGTTATTGCAAAAACAATAATGAGTTTACATCATATACCTGATGGCACTTGTGAGAGTCATTTTTCAAATTTATCGAGTTAGTGATGTCCTGAAAGTAGTGAAAATGCCACTTCTACCGGAGAATGCTCCTCAGAAATCACTGCAATAACTGGAAACTTAAAGACGTTCGTCTTATGTCAAATATACATCTACTGATGAATGAGCGCATAACAATAACTATACAATAATATAAGCTAACGTTTGAACTCATCAAACAATAAACACATACAACATTAATATTTAGCTATATAACTTCAAACGCTAAATAATCACTACAAATATTTATTGCTTTATTGGGTTCAATTTCGGAAGACGTCCATATCGCATTGCTTGAGGCCAGATTTTCACTTAAATACACGAAATAAAATAAATATGGAAATGAAATTAGGCCGATTTGAGTAATAAAAAAAAAATTGTCCATATATTGTACAGACACAGGCCAAAAGCGGTTTCTCCATGGCGCGCCTTATTAAAACCTTCATAAACTCGCGCGAAGTTTGGTATTCGAAGTAATCTGACAGCTTCGCAGCCAATCAAAAGCGGCGAAATGATAGATAGCATTTTCAATTTCCATTATAAATATTGAAAGGAATTTCACTCCCATATTTACCATATCTCGATCCTAAAATAGGCGTAAAGTTGACATTACACATTATACCACCTAAACTTACGTAAAATTTAATAATGGTGTTTTAACATTGGCCATATATATATATATATATATAAGAACCACTGACAGTATTCATACAATGTTTTCGATAACTTCATAAGTCATTAACTTTTTATATGTGAAAGCAAGAATTTTATTTTCCTTTCTGACAAATACAATAACGACAATAGATAAAATTTTAAAGAATAATAAAATTAAAGTACGTTCAACACCGAAATATAAGCAAGCTAATAATATACTTAAATGAAAAAGTGTATAAGTAAATATAGTTTCAAATAATAACAACAATCATAATATATTACTTATGAAATTTGACCTATAACAAACCGTTATTGCTTCTTTTATAGTATATCCACATTTAAGTACACAGTTACAAACATGTATAAATATCAGAGCCCTAAAATTTAGACCGTTATAGGAAGGGATTTTGTAGGAAGCATTAAGGTAAGGACAAAAGCACACTTGATTGAACAATTATGTAATGTAACATAGGTTTTAAATATTTATGCATTAAAAAAACAAGAGAATGACAACAATACTACACATAAATTTCATAGCATTTTTTAATTTTTAATTTGATAGTGATATAAGGTAAATACAAAAACCCATATTAATACTTTTAACCTTATATCTTCAGAACTGTTACCATAAATATTGTTCATTCAAATGTTTTCATTGTTGAAGTTGAGGTAGAAGATAATACATATATATATGTAATATAAGAATAAATATAGTATGTACACCTATTCCATTGTGGCTCACCACCTATTCCATTGTGGGACTTAAACGTAACTGGTGAATTGTGGGGGTGTACTACACTCCCCTGCCTACCCCTTAGGGGATTACAGGCGTGATGTTACGTATATACAAAGTGTAATTTAAACATTTTTGAAAATGGCAACATTTTATTCTCCAAAGCAAATAATAAATATTGAAATGACTTTAAATGAGAATTGGTACTCTGTCAAAATACAATGACAAACTGTCTGATATTTTAAGGAGAATTAAAGACTTGCCTCTATTTTGTTTATGGTCGCTTTATTTTTCATCGAATGCCAATATCTGCACTGCTAGCACACATAACAAGTGACACCTCAATATTTATTATCTTCAACAGGATTCCTACTTTATACACCTAGGGATAAGGTTAATTTAACAGCTATAAGATTAAACGAGTTAAAATAACACATGTAAACTATAAAAAGCATCAACTTGAGGTAGTGGAAGGTGAGACAATACAGTCCATGTTCTATATAGGTAGCTCCGTTTATTAATTCATTCACTTCATAGCCCAATCGCAAGGCCTCTAATAGATTGTGTAAAAATAATACACGTTTTAATGTATTTCCAATATTTTCCAATACATTGTTGGACTATCAATCGGTAAAATAGAGATAAAAATCTAACAGAGCTAAGGCTCTTGACCCAGTTTTAACTCGAGTGGGTACCGTCTTACCGGAGTCCCTCATTACCAATTCTAATTATGTCCCATGGATATTATACACTGGGAGTCATATATACTAATATCTACTGAGACACTGTGGAATTTCTAATAGGGCATTCTATCACACATATATGCAATGAATCTGTTTGAAATTTTTTAAACATTTCCAAGACTAATTGTGACCTTTTTCTTAGTTCTGACATTCTTATAATAATACAGCATGTTTGTAAATATTATGCAAAAATAACTGAATATTAGTCTTTCACGGTACAACGTTTAACATTACTACTGCTTTATTGATAAATAACACTTGGTTAAGCAAATCTATAAGTAGTTCAGTTGTTCATAGATTGACAAAACAAACCGTGCGACATCAGTCTCAGTACAATATTTTATCGAAACGTTGAGAAGTCAGTTTGGGGGAAGCTAGTATTAAGAATAAGTCTCCGGACTACGTTAAACAACGTACATAAAACAAAGTATATTATGGCGAAGGAAACGGCTGGGATGTGGATATAAAAAAACAGAGAGACCTTGGTTTAGTAGCTCACTGAGTGCGGACGTGCGCGGTCAGGGCGCGGAGTGGTGGCGGCGGCGTCGCCGGAACACCAGCGCGAAGATGCTCCGCAAGCGACGCCAGCGCCGACGCCCGCCGCTCGTCGATATGCTCGTGCCTAAGATTGAAGCCTACAAAGAAGAAGAAAAAAATTTTGCTTTGTTCTTAACAGTCCATCTAATCTGAGTGAATGGGGTGTATGTATTATGTTTAAAAAGGTTATTAATATCGTCAATCTCATAATCGAGGAGAGTTTGTTCTTGAGACTCAATTTTATTTCAGGACTTGAAAAGACCTAAGAGAATGTTGGGGTGATGCGATGTAAAGTGAGGAGTGATGAAGCTCGCTTTCGTATTGCCCAAATATATTTTAATCGATATCGAACTTTGGAATGGCAGATCTTAGTGTAGAATTTTTTTTTTGTATACATTAAATTTGTGTTAAAATCTGCTGCATAAAAGTACGAGTACTATTGTAAGTCAAAAAAACATCCCAAATCATATGAGTCAACAAACTGAGTATTATATTTGATCGTATCTAAGCTTAAAACATTGGTCAGCCACCTGTCGTTGCCTCTCAAGTCGCCGTATCTCCCTGACCAGAGCGTGGAAAGCGTCGTCGACGAAATGGCGCAGAGCCGCCGACGTCTCGAAGAACGGACAGCCCAACTGAGTTGCAAGCGCTTTCCCTTCCTCCGTGGTTACCTGGTTATGAAAACTGCATCAGATTTCATTCAAACTATGAAGATCCTCGCCCATATAACCACTGCATAATTTAAAATGTATTACAAGACATAGGTACATTTATTTGCAATTTACAATCAACTGCAGTTTTTTTTTAATGCTGCATTTGCCGGATTTTTCCTCCCGCTCTATCGTGGCTGGAGTGTGTGGAAAGTGTACATGTGTGCTTTTACGATGAATACAATGTACCTTATATTAGTCATAATTAATAAAACAAATTGCATTCGAATACTAACCTGTCGGTACCGTGGCGCCAGGTCCAGCTTGTTGCCGACGAGAACGAGCGGAAGCCGCTCCGAGGGCCTCGCCTGCGCCAACAGCCGCCGGTACTCCGCTGCGGCGCGGAATGACCGCCTGTCCGTCACAGAGTAGCAAAGGACGAAGCCCTCCCCGCACCTCATGTATTGCTCTCTCATGGCTGTGAACTCCACCTTATAACGAAAAGAGTACTTTTATGAGCACGGAGCATAGACACACACAAGCAATTACCAGCACTACCTATAAAAAATCATTATTAAAAAAAACTAAAGAACATGCTTTAAAGCACATAGAACTAAAAAGTAGAAAAGAACTCTTAATTTAGGTAGAAAAATAATAATGAACAAAAAAATTTATATGTGTAATATCAAAGGGTACAAACCTGACCAGCTGTGTCCAATATATCCAAAAGGGCGGGCTCTCCATCAATCACAGCTTGCTGCTGGTATGAGTCCTCTGTGCGCAGTTATAAAATATTTTTATAACAGACTATCAAACATTGAGAATAAAAAAAAATTGAGTGGATGAGCTAAAAATATTCTCCAAATAAGATATACTTATGAAACAAAACTGTGTCGACATAATTTTGACCATTTTTAATTTGTTTCTTAACTTTACGATTATTTACAACTCACTAGATGAAACATTAAAAATTAAATTAAAAGTTTAACATCACAAATTTTTTGAAACGTAATTTAAGGAGTACATAATATTAAAGTAATTTATTCATAAAAAGTTAAAACAATAATTTCTACAACTAGCTCCCGACATTATAAATGTTGTAAATAAAAGTGCTGACTTTCTCATATATTTGGTCTAGACTGCAAATTCCATCAAGACTAAAGGTGTAGGTACATCTTAGTACCTATGGTCGGGTCATGGTAGTCCAAAAAGCTGTGGCTGACGAACTGCAGCGTGACGGCAGACTTGCCCACACCGCCGTCGCCCAGCACTACGATCTTGTATACGCGGAGGCCACGCGACGTGCCCGCAGCCTCCGTCATACCGCCGCATGCCTGCGCGCCCGGGGCGCCGCGCCCGCCCTCACTCGCACCCGCCCGCCATCCGCACAGGCCCCCGCCCAACACCACCACCTTGCTCGCTAAGCCCACAACCACTCAAACCAAACTCCCTCTATCACTCATCTTTCTACCTTTGCTATCCTGTTAAACTAAACCCAGAATAATTGCAATTAATCGACAGCTGATTGCAAGCAATTGACAATTCACAAAATGTCACTGACAAAGTTGACAATTCGATTTGTTAACCAATGTTGGCAATACTACGTCTAAATTGACTGATTGTCATCATAGTAAATGGCACTACTTTTTTATGAATTACGAGAAAGAGCCTTGAACCTCCATAATTTTATTATCATTTCGATAGTACCTATATAAATTTGTATGGATAATTTATTCGTATCAAAACTATTCAATTTGATGTATCTAACTGCTATTGTGCTAATAATGAAATATATGAATTATCTTCTTTGATTTCCGTACTATTCTTTTTTTTTCAATGAAAACAAATTGTACTTTTCAAAACCTACAGGATCACTAATATTGGGCGGATAAACTATATTATATGTTATATTATTGTACCTATTGCATGCTAGATTTCCTATAGATTTCTCTTTAACTAGATTACCCATTTTTCTTTCTTTACAGTAAAAAGTTTAATGTCAATGTCAATGATTGCCGTATTATATCATAAATGATAGCCGTCAGACGTCTATGATAGTTGAATTGACATTTATAGTACTACAATTAGTGTCAGTGTTTTGATATTTTAAGTTAATTCCTCTTTTAAAATGGCTCATACACAATTCATAGATGAATTAGTACGAGAGTATTTACTGTTTAGAGGATTCACATCGACCGTCAAAGCGTTTGATATAGATTTGAAAGCTGATAAGGACAAAGGCTTTCGAGTGGACAAAATTGTGGACCAAATTCTGCATTACATTAATATTTCAGACTTAAATGGCCTAAAGGAATACTGGTCTCATCTAGATACCTTAGTCTTTTCAAAGCTGGAAATTCATGTTCAACCTGGTATGTTAGAAAAACCTTGATATATCAACTTCTATTAACAAAAATATTGCAACAGGCTTGCCTGTAAGTACTTGCTACAGACTGCTAAAATCAAATATCAACATAAACTTTATTTGGCCACAGAAGAATTGCAGTACTCTAAAGACTAGAATCTGTATAAAACCCCATATCGGACAGTTGTACTATATTAAGTAAAGAATTATTTAATACATTTTCAGCTGTTCGTAAAATAGAATACAGCTTATACAAGTTGTATTTAGTGACTGCGTCTCAGGCCACTGGTGGAGTGAGGAATGAGAAAGTGGCAGAGTTCCTCTCCAAAATGTTGCCAGAGCTGCAGGGACAGAATGAGTGGCGCGACTGGTTCAGTAAGTTACTTTTTTGAAGATAAAAAAAGATGAGATATTTTGTCATGAACATAAAATGGTAATGGATTTGACATTTGATATACTTTACAAGGCATTATTTTCATCTAATATACATTTTTTCTGCACGTGCCTTTAAGATCCGTCAGTTTACTGATTGTGTAGTTTGATATCCACAATAAAAGTTACTAAAATGTTTTCACTGTGTAGAACACAAATTTATTGTGTTGAAATATTTCTTTTAGTTGCCAATATAATATGTGTGTTTATCAATATATTTTCAGTGCTTCCATACATACAGAAGCCCGAAGAGAACCCCTCGTTCAGCCTGTACTACACGAGAGCCTGGCAGGACAGTGTGCTGGTGTCCCTCCACAACCTGCTGGCCACAGTGTTCCAGTGCATGCCGCAGCCAACTCTCACCAGCTACGAGAGTGATGCGGCATTGGTCAAACGGTTGCAGGACGAAATCTCCACTTTAAGAGGAAAGGTTTGATGATTTCCTGATAAGAAATTTATTTTTTCATTGTATGTCACTGCAGGGGAAGGATCTCTTAGCAATTATTGGACACCTAGATAATCATACTCCACAAAGCTGATCCAGTGTGAATTAGCTGCCCTAATTCACACTAGATCAGCCTGTGTACTAGCCTGTACTCAATCTAAATGTATTCAAGAGAAATTGAGAGCCTTTAAAGTCATCTTTAAGTTCTCGGGTGAAGTGTGACATATGATTTTATAATTCTATCTTTGGTTATTTTTGTGAGAAATCAAGACCACATCTAATATCCAGTATACTTCTACCGAACAATCTTTATATTTTCAGTCACAACAGCAAACTGAAAAGACATCACCAATTGGCCACCAGTCTCGCCTGGCGCAGCATTCGGAGCGCCTCGCGGGCCCTTTGCCCTTGGTCGACGACTTCTGCGCAGTACCAAATGAACAGCTGGAGAGTGGGATGCGAGAGGCCCGTGGTTTGCGAGGCTTATTGCGCCAGATGGGTGGCAGCCCCGTCATGGGGCGGAAGACAGCGCGATCTCAGAGCCAAAATTAATAGATAGATTAATAGATTTTATGGATTCACTTTTAAGAATAGTTTTAATATAATTTAGATAAGATAGTTTTAATATAAGATAGTTTTAATATTGCAACAGTATATTATTTATGTTTTAATTAATAATTCGATATATTTTTTATAAAATTTTTGCACGATTTTTTATGTAGGAAACATTCCAATATATGCAAATGTCTCTTGTTGAATTTATATTTAAGATAAATTTAAATTATACATGTATTTTTATGAACATAACTTAGATAATAAAAATGGAATAATATAGAGTTGTAAACGTTATGAGGCCGCTCATATATACAGTACATCATATAAAATGTAAGCTTGCTTTTAGTGTTGCTTGCATGAATATACGTTGAGTAAGAGCCACAAGCGTCCGCCATGTTTTTTTGGCACTCCTCTCATCTGTTCTGTTCTAAAGTGCAATTTATTTAAATAAAGTTCCTTCAAATTATTATCATGTATTTCATTCATTATTTCAATTGTCTTGGGTTATAAAATATTGCTAATACAATATGCTACATGTTGTCCTAAACTGAATACGAATTACAATATTCTAATTGATATAATTTTATAATTCAGAATACATGGTGTTAAAACTGTAACACGATGCTATGTTTAGCAGGAATGTTGCTCATTGTACATTTCTTGGATTATTATAAATTTTGTGTAATTTTTACATGTAACTGTGGATTACGAAAGTAACACGGCGACAGGCGTCAATCACTGTTTTGACTGATGTCAAATTCATATTAAACTAACATATCGGAGTACTAATACTAAAGAAAAAATTTTTGTGATGTAAAATTTTCGTAGCGATCAAAATCTTCGTACGAAATCACCTACATTTCGCTCGGCAAAATGTCGCACGCATTTAGCGCAGACGCGTGGCGGCGCTCCGACCGCCGCGTCCGCATGTGGTACCAGGAGTATCTGATGAAAGTGCTCCAGGCAAACAAGGAGAAGCAAGTCAGGGATATAGATACATCGATAGCGCTTGGCGAGGAACTTATGCGAGTACGTGGTGAGGCGCCCTCGCTTATTACGTTTTATTAAATGGTAGCTTTGCCCGCGCAGAAATTACCTTTGCAAAAACCAATAAATGCATTAAATTCGTTTGTAAATGACTGCCCTAGTCGTGAGAGCTTGAGAACATTATGTTAGTTACTGGTATAACATTCATTTTGTAATATTTTCATTCGACTACCCATTACTCACAACTTCCTGCTTTATAATAAAGCATGCTTAGTATCAAATAAATCTTTATAGAAATTGGACGATCCAGTGGCGAAAGCCGTGCCAGTGGCTTTACATGATGTTGTGCCATTTGAAGATGACAGTTTAATGAAACCAATAGAACCGCATGTCCTAGATTTATTATATGGAAGTACAGAAAAAGGGGCCGCTGAAAGATATCTCAAAGCCAGATACAAGAAAGCGCCTGAAGACAAGTAGGTACATTACAGTGCATACAATTATCTCTATTTCAGTTGTTCAGAGTAAATTGAGCCATAATACACCGCATTAGAATACACGATTTAAAATGTTATCCTACGTACACAGGACATCTACACAAAAAAAAAATCCTAAGGCTAAGGGTCGACTAAACAACATTTTATTTTATTGTACATTGTTGTATTTCTTATTCCAATAATGCTCCACGTAAAAAATGCTCTGAACATTTTAATGATATTAGTTTCGTAAACATTGATAACAGATGACGCTACGGGCGTGACTGCTTGTGTAATTTAAAAAAAAACCGTGTAATGACTACCTATAATATTACAGTTACAATGTAGGCGTTTTTATAATTCGTGTAAAATGATACAATAATTTCAGATTCTACTTTCGTTTGGCTACCAATTGGGACTACGGTTGGCAACAGAAGCAGTCGCGGATACGTGCGCGCGACGTGAACCGCGGGCGCTGCGCCATCCTGCGCGACACCTTCTACCGCAAGAACAACTTGGCACCAGACCCCATGCACTATTCCGAACCCGCTGGTGGCGAGTTTTCTATATGCAGCGAATATTCTTGTAATTCTAATTGATTGTCACTTCAGCCAAAATGCACGGACCACGTACGTTTAAATTAATGATAAAATATATGCTGCGCTTTAGTGACCTACAGTTATGAATTACAATGCTCGAAAGCAATATTTGACTTAATATATAATATTATAAACAATTCAATAATGAGACATGGTTTAATAAAAAGACAAAATATAGCAAAAAACATATATTTTATAATTTTATTATTTACAATAATTCAACTTTTATTTACATATTAACAACAGCAAACGTACCCTACTCGTTAAGGCATCTCACTGTTAAATGGAAAATTATCTAAATAAATGTTTACAGTTTTTTTTATACTATTTTAATTTACAGCATAAATACCCTCGGTGCGAGGGTTGATGCGTGTCAGTATTACACTACATGGCCCCTTCCAATGGATGGATCGAGAACAATTGTTATCATTAAAGAAAGCAGTCATTTCCTATCTACGCTAAATTACAAAAATAATATTATTATCATGGATAACGTTTAACAACTATTGTGACGTATCTAACTACAGATAAACAGACCCATCCATTGAAACGTTCCGAAAAGACTGTATAATAAAAATTAGAACTAATCAACCGGACAAATTAACAACATCCGCACAGCGTCAACTCGACAAGAAAATAATAATAATAATAATAATCGATAGTAATAAATATGAGACGATTTTGTTCTTTTATCAAGTTCACATTTGACACTTTTAACTATATACAATTATCCATATATCAGTCCTTTGGAATTTAACAAACCCATTTTTTTTTTTTTACATGAAATCGTCTAAAACTCACATAAATATGCATGCACAAGGCTACACCGCGCTACGAACCTACCCGCACCGCGTCTCATTTTAAATAAACGTGATCAGCAGAATGTGGCCCCAAACACCTCTTGAAGGGAATCCTGAAAACCATTGGTGATAAACATTTTTCTATATTCTCTATTGATACGTGCAGTTGTTGTATTATAACGTCTAGTATTATAATTAAGCTGTGCACGAGCGGCTAACTGCACGGTTAGCGGATAACGGAGGAGCAGAATATTCAAGAGTTCATAAAGTGACAAGCGGCTGATCCTGGAGTCAACAACACAGACATGAGGAAAAAACAATAGACTCCCACAACGTAATTACTCCAATCAACACATGCAAGGAATATTTGATAGAATACTTAGCTTCGTAGACAATATTACCCACTACTAGCGCCAAGTCATCAATTAATGGAACTATTTTGGAACGGCATTTGAGGACTCCTTATTATTCCTATCCCTAAACACCACAGTTCAGACACAAACAATCGCCCAGTTACAGTGATCAGTAGAATTGGGAGATAACTCTTCAAATCATCTTTACAATCTCCCATAAATGTGATGAACGTTGAATGAGATCAAATTGAAGGTAACTCATCGCTTTTCTTCTTTCGATTCCAACGTCACAAGCGCTGATTGATTACAGGTTTGTTAATGCGCTAAAACCGAGTACTGGACTGTATAGAATAAAATGAAGTACTGAAATAATTCATCATAAAAAATTCGGTTCTATCGCATTTCAAATTAAAACAGTCTTTAAAAAATTCATCCACCATTAGACCTAAAAGTTAATCTACATTCATATATGTCCAGTGATCGCCAACAATCGAGCTCGATATGATTTTATTGTCAATGTTTTCACCGTTCAACCGATACACTCATCCACAATGTAACTTCAAAGGTGAATACATTGAAGTGATGCGCTGAGACCATCCACACGACACACTCACATTAATTGTTCACTATTTTTAGTGCAATAATTTTAAGACAATATGAGGCCTGCACGTATGAGGCATCCGACTGGGAAGAATAAGTCTGAAACGTCAACGAGTTATATGACAGCGTGCCACGAAGATAACAAAGAAAAGTTTAGTCGCATTTGTATGCAGTGATTATATGAGTTGTCGATAATCTATTTTGAAATATAAAAATGAACACACTCCCTCGATAACGCAGACGTCAAAAGGTAGTCGTAGGGTCCTTGCAATACATCAGTACACAAACGACAAAGCTTCAAAATTTTGGTAGTTGCATACGATACAGACCACAAATAAGATTATGAGATGTTTTTGATGTACTCTCTAATATTATCTACACAATTAATATTAAACAATATAAGGCCAAGATATTTCTTATGATGTTAATTGAAATTATGACATATATACATTAATTTTGATCACTGATAGGATATGATAGGAGAAAGGTGAATTTATGATACATTTAACAAATCCATGACACTAACATTGAGGGCCGTCCATAAATTACATCATACGTTAAGGGGGGGTCGACGAAGTGTGACATTGTGTGACAAGGGGTGGGGAGAGGTCACAAATTTTGCGACATGACATTTTTTCAAAATACAATACATTATATCAGAGTATTTCAACTATTTTTAATTAAAAAAGAATTTAAATGTAAATAAAAACAAATATGGAACATTACTGTTTTGATTTTACAAATGTATAAATGAAGATTGCATAATATATGTGACATAACACCAAATACGACGGGGTCAAGGGGGGAAGGTGGTCTCTCACTCTCTCAAATGTGAACAGCTGCGACAAGGACAGAGGGGGGGGGGGGGAATTAAAATGATGAAATTCATGTGATGTAATCTATGTATGACAATGTCCAACTCTCGTTCACTGATAATATTGTATGTTAAAGCTAAAAGCTCCGTTCAAATATAACACAGAATCCTCTGCTACTGAAGGAGGATAAAATTAAATGCACTCAATTTCAATGTTCACACTGATTCATCGTTGCAATTATGTTTATTTTGTTGCATTAATTTTAGTAATCGTACAACAGACAGAGACAACTAGGAAGTAGGTGCATATCGTTTACGTGTTTCTCCTCTATCCTGAATATATTATATTGTAAAAATATATGCAATATATATATACTCACTGACCGTTACGTTATATAATACAAGTGAATAATCTGTTTGTACATATTATTATTACAATTATACATATGTATATAGAAGTTAATCTGATAATTACAATATAGACAGACACAGTAGGTGCACAGATAAGTACAATTTAACCCTCAACTGGTGCAATATCAATAACTATTAACCTCTGATCTGCCGATAGCACCACACCGTACAACTGACCACGCCGCTATATCACAAGTTAACAAACAACACGTTAGTGTACAGTTTCAAAACGATTGCAAAACTTATTCGCTCACTGTTCATGTTGTTTACGCGACAAACAACATTACCCTTTGCAAATGAAAATGTTAATAATCAAGGCAGTCGTTTATATCGATATAAAGTCGACACACACACATCGATAATGTTGTGTTCGTATGCGATAAACAAGTTACATTTATAACTATTAATTATATTAAAATTGGGCTATGACTGTCCGTCTCTCCGTCATATATATATATACACAAATGACATTGCTGTAATCATATTCATACTAGGAAACATAGAATAGTGGACCGGTACACACTGTAAACATTAACGGCTACAATTATGTTAGTAACAATATACAACTACTCACCGTTCGTAACAAAATTCACCCTACATCACCAACACTAACACCAACACCAACACCGTCAGACCTAACATCACAACTGAACACATTTGCACATAAACACCGTCCTTCCCATCCTTGTTGTCATCAAAACGTTTCAGCCATCTTCATTCTGTATCAAATCATAGGTATTTTTTTCGAATGACTATTATACTTTGGCCAGATTCAAATAGTTCATTATGAGATTATTCCCAAGCTGTTTTGGCATTCAAAATACAACATCATCATCATTGCTTCATATTGCGCTTGTTATTACTTGATCATATAAATACAATATTATTCAATATTGGTCCAGCAATATTCCAATTGTATTGTGAAAAATTCTATCCTGAAAGCAGCATGTCCATTATATCCCGTTGGCTTTGTTGCTTGTGTTTGAACAGTGGCATGTGGTAATTTCAAACGGTATAATAATGGCATCATTGTGTTAGTACTTATATCACATATATGCAAATTCGTACAACAGACGGTAAAGCGATTTCCAGCTGAGCGTGCATATGTGGACGTTGATCTTATTGCCCAATTGCGGCAGTTCCCGAGCCGATCGACTTCTTAGGGCGCCGCGGTCTTCGGCGACGTGGTGAGCGGCAGCCACGCCTGGCTGTAGGTCTCCGGCGACGTGGTGGTGGGCGCCGCGGCGTCCGGCGACGGCGCGGCGGGCGGCGAGTAGCCGGCGTCGGCCTCGTGCTAGGCGGCCTGGTGCGCGGCGGGCGGCGGCGCGTGCGGCGGCGGCACGGGCGCGGGCAGCGCGGGCGGCGCGCCGCTCGTCCAGTGCACGAGCACGTGCTGCGGCATCTGCGTCGCCTGGAAGTGGTCCTTGAGCAGCGCCTGCGAGTAGTTGCAATGCATCTGATACGCCTCGTTCTCGCGGTCCGTGTTGCCCGCCAGCCTGTACAGATCTGTGAATGTACCGATTAAATATAATTAAACATCCATTTCATTATGATAGTGATTTTAACTTTGCTATTGTAACATAATTTTAGGAAACAATGAAGTAAAGAAAACATACTGACAAATGTTTAAGTAAAGTCTAACCTTTCAATATAGCAGATGCCCACAGTTGGACGTGCACATCGGGTATTTTGCTGGCGAGCTGCATGGCCGGCGTGACCATGTTCATACTCTCACGCGAGTTATTGAGGGACAGGAAGATGTGACCGAGGAGCACCAGTGAACACGAAGTCAGCCTGTTCAGGTCCTCGGCATTCGCCATTTTCAAAGTCTCTCGCAAGTACCGTCTGCGAAACGATTGAAAAGATTAAATTTTGTTAAAAGTAATATAGAGGTAATAGTTCAATGGTAAAAAAATTACAAAAACATAAAATGAATAGTCGTTCATGATAAGTGTTAATAAAAAAAAAAAACAATAAACAAACAAAAGGACAGGGAAACAGCCTTATGCTTAACAAAATATAGACGTAATGTAGGATACTTTTGTTTTATATGTGTAAAATATAAATAAACAGATAGATACGACTGTGACTCATACATAAATTCTCTTATTAAATACAGAACAAAATGAGATAGATGACGGGCCACTTAACGGTGTGCGGCGGCGGCTTTTTTATGTGATTACAATTACGGAATGAATTAATATGTGAAATGTTATTCCTACTTGGCTTCGTTGTACCGCGCCTGAAAGAACGCCTGCAGCCCCTGCACGTAATAGGCGGCGGCGCGGAGCCCGTGCGCGTATGTCGGTAACGCTTCAGGTTTCACCTGCAATATACAATATATTATGAGATGATCATAAATCCTAGGAGCGAGAGAGAGGGAGGGAGGGAGGGAGGG